>PVKS010033965.1:0-21291 GCA_004027875.1 Aplodontia rufa | reverse complement strand
ATTTATCAATTGGGCTGTTGGTGTTTTTGTAGCTGACATTTTTGAGGATTTTATAGATTCTGGATATGAGACCCTTGTCTGAGGAATCAAAGTCCATGATACTCTCCATTTCTGTAGGAAACCTCTTGACTCTTTTGATTGTTTCCATGGCAGTACAAAAGCTTTTTAGCTTTATGACATCCCATTCACTGATTTTTGACTTTACTTCCTTCACTTTCAGAGACCTGTTGAGAAAGTCTTTACCTACTCCTAAATGTTGAAGTGTTGGACCAATTTTTTCTTCTATCAATTGCAATGTAGCTGGTTTGATACCAAGCTCCTTGATCCATTTTTATTTGATTCTTGTGCAAGGAGAAAGATATGGATCTAATTTCAACTTTCTGCAGGTGGATGACCAGTTTGTCCAGCACCATTTGTTGAAGAGGCTGTCGCTTCTCCATGTAATATTTTGTCCCCCTTTGTCAAAAATCAGATGGGTAAACTATATTTTAATAAATTAATGTCCATTTCTAGGAAAGGCAAAATAATATCAGTTTCAGAGAAAATGATCCCTATATTATGTTGCAAACCTTAAAGGAAATAAATAATAGAGCTTCTTCAAAGAAACAAGTGGGATATTTAAGTAAATTTCAATTCTTAAATCATGATGAAAATTCCTAGGTGATTGTTTTAGACTGTGTTTTGACTGTAGAGACCAAAGTCCTTGACAAGAACAAAGTGGAAGGCAAGTTTCTCTAAGCTTCACCATTTCCGAGATCTCAGTTCATAGATGGGCAACTCCATTGCTCTGGGCATAAGGTTAATCAGAATATCCAAAGTCTTGCTAGAGGAAAGCAGCTCAGAAGTGGCACCAGGAAGGAGAGAGAGGGAGAGAGAGAAAGAGAGAGAGAGAGAGAGAGAGAGAGAGAGAGAATCCTGCTAGAGAAAGCTGTGCTCATCAGGAAACAAAATATAAAACCAAAGACAAACCCTCAGTGAACTATCTCCTCCAGTCACACCCTACCTGCCTATAGTCAAACCCAATTAACCCACTCAATGGATCAGCACACTGTTAAGGATGACCTCATCCTAAACCATGGTTTTCATTTGAAAGACAGGTTTTACAAATCATCTGGTAAAAACCTATCCACACTAAAAAACACTTTCTATTGTGCAATTCAGGAACTATATTTTATTCATACTAAAATGGCATTTCCTAGATATTCAATTAGAAAAAATTTTAAAAAGACAGCACAAAAAGAAATAGAAATTGTTCCTATTAATAATGCTATTAACTTCTTAGTAAAGTACTCAAAAAACCCCAATAAAATAAGCTGTTAAAACTATATTTTTAAATTGTCAAGTCTTTTAGTTTCAAGATCAACATAAAATCACACTATTCTTATACTTCAGAAATAAAAAAAATAGGAAGTATAGTAGAAAAAATCATAGTCATAAAATAATATTATGAATTACTCATAAATAAAATATAAAGCTTAAAATGAAATATATAAGAACTTAATAGTATAAATTAGAAAAACTTTGTTGAAAGATATAATAGAAGTTTTTCATAAATAGCGAAGCCCTACACAAGGATGGAAAGAGTTAACATAAAAATACTAATTTTTCCCAAATATATATTTCCCAATATAAGCCCAGCAATAAGAAGAATTTTAATGAGCTTGATATATTGATATTAATATGCATATAGAAGATTAGGTTCAACAAATAATAAACTTTGAAAGACATAAGGGGAGTTGAAAGAGGGAATTGTTTATTCTATTCTAAAGAGAATATGAAAGCTGTAGTTTAAAAAAAAAACCCTGTTCTTGATAAAGGGAGGGAAAAGAAGACTAATAGGTCTATATAATGTTTATGTATATCAGTGGAAATATTACCAGTTAATGGGGAAGATACCTGCTCTAATAAAAACAATGTATAAATTCACTATAGAAAAAAATACTAGATCTCAACTTCATATCATAAACAGAAAGAATTACAGAATTTACATTGAGATATAAGCTTGAAAAATCCATTTTTGAACCTCAAAAAATGTAGGAAAAATGTTTTTATAATTATGAGGATGGATGAAATTTCTTCATTCAGGACTCACAAAATTTAAAAGAGAGGGGAAAGATTGAAAAATTTGGTTAAATTGAAGTGAAAAAACAACTGTACTTCCATAGAGACCATAAACACTTTCTAAAAATGTAGTAAAACTTTAGGAGAATACATTTGCCATCCATTAACCAGTGAAAGATTAGTATTCATATCTCATAATAACTATCTAAAAAATCAGTGAAACAAATACATTAAAAATGCTCAAACATTATATAATTTATTAATTTAAGAAAATTTTTAAATGAGCAAATATATCAATAGATTCTTAATAATTATGCAATTTAAAATCATAATTAAATATTTTATATTCATGAATAAAACCTATCTATCTAAGACTTTTATTGGAAATATAGAGAAAAGATAAATTTCCTGCTCTCTTAAGTATTTGGAGTACAATTTGGAAATATCCAGTACATTTTAAAATGAAAATATCCTTCACAATAAAATTACAGTTCTCTGTAGAAATGTCATATAAAAATGTAGGGGGAAGAAATATTCCAAGTCTATATCTTTTTGTAATAATTAGAAGTTGGAAATTTATCAAAATATCCATTAACTACAGAATGGAAGAAACATAAAAGTATATGCATATAAAAAGGCAAGGAAAAGTATATTAATCATCTAGTTGGTTTTATAAATAACTCAAACTGAGCATATTTAACCTAAAACATAGCATTGTGATGTTTTGCTGTATAGTTGAATTTACACAAAGTTTTACAAATTCAAAATAATGTTACATTATGAGATATTAGGCGGAGATGCATAGTAAATACATTCCAAAGTAATACTAATGATATTGGATATATTTACAGAAAAAAATTAGTCAGACATTTATAAACAATTATTGCTAAAATAATTGCTTCTTTTCAATCTGATTAACAACAAGTATTTCAAAATATATTTAATAATTCTTGCAATTTCACAGTAAAATAAAAATTGTTCAGGAAAACTGACACTTCACAGAAGAAGATAAGTGCTTTGTCAATAACCTCATTACATCTCAATATAATTTTTTAGGGTGGGAAAACATGTTAATTTGTTACTAGTGTACACAAATAGAAAGAGGTTAATACAACCATTGAAAAGACTGAATTCTCATACTTTCATGGGAGGACTGTGAAATTGTATGATCACTTTTTAAAAATGTGTGGTAGTTTCTTATAGAATTTAAAATGACCTACATACCTTGTTGTCTACAGCCATAAAATCTGCTTTTTTTTTAATAGTGAGAGGGACAGTGAGAGAGAAAGAATAAATTTTGTGTTTAGTTTTTCACGTGGCTTTCATTGCTCCAACACTTCGTTGTGCACATGGTGCTGGGATTTGAACCAGTGTCCTTGCACATGCCAGGCAAATGTTGCAGCTGAGCCACTCCTCCAAGCCCCAAATCTGCTTTTCTTTTTTAGAGCAAATTATACTCCAATAAAATACAACATGGAACACTACTAAACAGGAAGAAATCTCTCCAAAACAGCTCATCTAGTTTTTCATAATTTAGTCCTCTAACTCACATCCTTTTCGAATAAAGCACAAATGGGACAACATACATAAAAAAGTTTGTTAATTAATAATCAGTTATTAAACATTAGAAACATTAGACTTGCTTACTGTGAAAATTTGGTTCCAAATATAAAAATTACTTTTGAATCTTTTTAATTCACAAAATGTATGTTCGTTAAACTCAACAGTAATGACTGCTGATAAACACATAGAGAATAAATGGATTTGAATCTCCAATTAGTTAAAGCCCATTTAAAAAGAACAATAATGAATTGCTTTTGGATATGATGTCTAAATGAATTGCTTATTTGAGTGTGAAAGGAACATATTTTTAGAAGCTTTAATTATATAAGCAGTGCAGTCTTCAACCACAAAGATAATAACAAGCGTATTGCTACCAGATTTGAGTATTAGAAGCCTTTATTTTATTGTTGTAACAAAAGTAACCTCCGGGATTTATGTATGGTAAAACAAAATACTAGTTTTAGCTTTTTAAAACAATGTTAAACATTTGGACTAAAGGAAGAATGGTTTCAATATGCAAGTGTTTCTTTGTCTCTATTTTGTGAGAAAACAATTATTATATTTTGTCATTTTTTTCAGTAGTTTATATCATGAGAATGAAGATTAACATCCTACAGGAGGGGGCTGGAGCAGTGGCTCAGAGGTTATGGTGCTTGCCTGGCATGTGTGAAAACCTAGGTTTGAACCCCTGCACCACACACATAACTGTCGGAGCAATGAAAACCAGATGAAAGATTGAATAAAATTGATTCTCCCCCCCCCTTAAAAAATCAAAACAAAACATCCTACAGAGGACAATATCCTGAGATGTAACCTGTGCTTTATGTATTTATTAAATAGTTAATAATTGAAACTTTAGTACTGTCAAAAACTAGACTGATAAAGCAAGGCTCTAAAATTTTGACTCTTTAAAAGGTTTTTTTTTTTGAAGAGAGAGGGACAGTGAGCGAGAGAGAGAGAGAGAGAGAATCAATTTTATTTAGTTTTTCACATGGCACTCTTTGCTCTAACACCTTGCTGTGTACGTGGTGCTGGGGTTTGAACTCGCATACTTGAGCATGCTAGGCAAGCGCCATAACCGCCAAGCCACCGCTCCAGCCCTCTTTAAAAGATATTTCATGTAACTGAAATAAAAAAATAATGTTGTATAAAAAGTAATATAATACTCTGCTGGATAACCAGCATGGACCGTGGTAGGTATGTATGGCAGAATAGAATGGTCAGTTCGCGTCGCAGTGCGTTGGTGAAAGTTATGTGTTTTAATCAGCCATTAGAAAAGGAAAAGTTTATTTGGGGCTCATGGTTTTAAGGTCTCAGTCCACAGAAGGCTGACTCCATTCCTTGGAGCCTGAGGAGTGGAAATGAATCATGGCAGAAGTGTGTGGCAGAGGAAGGTAGCTTGGGCCTGATGATCAGGAAACAGAGAGGGAATTGGGCTCATCGGGTAACATGTATAACCTGAAGGCACACCCTGAGGCACACAGCTCCTCCAGCCATATCCTTCCTGCCTACAGTTGCCTTCAGTTCATCCGTAGCAGTAGATTCACACACTGATTCGATTAATGCTTTCATAAATAGATCATTTCACCTCTAAGCTTTCTTGGATTGTCTCACCCGTAAGCTCTTAGGAGACATCTCACATTTAAACCATAACACCATGTGTTTATTTTATTTTATTTTTTTAAAGAGAGAGCAAGAAGAAAGAGGGAGAGAGAGAAGAGAGAATCAACTTTACTTATTTTTTTCATCTGGCTGTGTATATGGTGCTGGGGTTCCATCCCAGGTCCTTTTGCACACCTCACAAGCACTCCACCCGCTGGAGTCACCATGCCAGACCAACATCATGTGTTTGGAAATAAAGAACTAAGAATTTATTTCTCACTAGGAAAGGTTTTTCAATCAGTCATCAGTCTTTATGCTGGGGATAAACAGGTAAAGAGCTTAATGTACTTACAGATAGGCTAGACTGTAATAGTGTTCTCCTCACCCAGGAACACCAGGTCTGAAAGATAGGATATATCTGATGTCTGTTGAATAATAGATCTAGTGCTTTCCTTTGAATTCTCAGATACAGTAACAGAGTAATGAACTTTCAAGAGGTATCAGTGAAATGGACTTAATGGGAGAACCAAATATAAGAAATGTCTTCGGGTATTTGCAACACAGGTTAGTTGCTGAGTTTCCTCTTAGCTCTTCATCCATTTTAAAGAAAGTGTAAGCTGGTTTGAGAATGATTTCTGCTGGGAGTGCTTGCACTGGCAGCACTCTAGTTTAGGGCTAGGAGAGCAGCCAGATTGCATTTTATGAACTGAAAGGTATGTAATTGGAGGGTTTAATGATGAATAGCTTCCCAATTTTGTAAAAGTTTAATTCCTAATCCTGGAATATTCACATTTTTTTCTGGATTGGCAGATTTGGGCCAATGAATGATTAGGCTCATAACTCTCCCTTTAAACATTTCTTTCTGTCAGTCATTTGGAAATCCAAGAAGGATGTGACAATAAAACGGTGAAATGAGAAGAAGAAAACGGTGGTTTTATTTACACAATTGCTATATAATGTAGCTCTTTTTATATTAGATCCTTACAAAATTTTTCAAATATAGAAATTATATTACTTAATCAGTGTCAGGCAAGGAAAGGGACAAATTTAAATAAAAAATACAACCTCCCAGCTGTAGTCCTGATATTCACATGTAGGTCAAAGAATTGATTTGGGAACTTGATTACAAAGAAGCAGCTACATTTCAATTGTTTATTTTCAACAAAAGGATGACATGTTATTATTATTATTATTATTATGCTGAGTATTCAACAAAAAAGTTTATATGTTTAAAAATAAGAATTGTGAATGCTTTTATTTTTAGAAGTGCTTTTAAGATTTTTCTTACCTTGAAGATAAACATATTTAAATTTTAATCTCAGTTTACACATATTTAATAAGCTTACCTATTTTATCAGTCAGCACAGTGGTAGTGTTTAGTAAATTCTTTGGCCAGGGAGTGGGAAATTAGGGCCATCTCATATGACATTTATATAAAGCTGCAAGTCAGTATTAGCTAAACAAACAGTAAAAGTGAAATTTGGAGAAAAAGGAGGGAAATCATTGTGTCTGTCTTGGAATGGAGAGACATCATCAATTTCTTCTCTCTTGATATCACAAATATCTATGCCCATTTTCAGGTAATCAACTTATTTCCAAAATGAACACACATGCAAAAGTTCTAAATTAATGATAAATGTTAAAACTTTAATGTTGTCTGTAAATATTTTAGTCCAAAGAGCTTATGAAAAACTTATCTGTGATCCAAGAAACTTTCTTCCTGTTGAATTTTAATGCTATCTATTTGTCTGCCTTATCTTGATTCTAATTTCTGAGAGGACTTATTTCTTACTTGTTGTATTAACAATTTCTTAGTAATATTAAGGACTGTATTACTGTATTAATCCTTTCCCAGATTTTTATTTGTAAAGTTTGTCATAAGTTATATATCCAGGGGAGATTATATGATAAGCCAACTTTTTAACTACAAAGAAAAATTTCTTGGGGTCATCCATATCAGATTTGTATGCATTGATCCAAAGAGGACTTAAAATGTCAATATCTGAAACAATTTAAAAAAAATTAAAATTAGGTTCACCTGACCATTTTCTGGTGTGTAATCAAATGTCATTAATTACACTAGGAACACAAATGATTTGATTTTTTTAAAAATATACTTCTGTGCCATATTCCTAAATGAACTGACATTTGATTGAATATATACTGCAAATTATGTTTTCTATTACTCAATTTCCTTTAATCCCATAGCAATATTTTGAGGTAGATATTAGCCTAGAGTGTACTTAAAGAACACAGAATAAATGACACTACAGAAATTCAAACTTGAAACAGTTCAGTGATAGATTCACTATGAAAAATTTTTATTTTGTTAAGGGCTCAAAAATATCTCCAGATATGGCAAAGAAAACTAACCTTCAAAAAACTCTCCTTTGTTTCTCATTTGATCCTCTCTCTCTCTGTCTATATGTGTATATGGATATGTGTGTGTGTGTGTGTGTGTGTGTGTGTGTGTACTATTTCTAATGTACAATGAATTCAGTATCCTAATTTTAAAATTTAAAGTACTTTAAGCCTATAAGTCCAGTAATTTATTGTTTCAACTCCAAAATCATTGTTTTTTTTTCTTTTCTTTTCTAATCACTAAAATTGTTAATCAGGCAACTTTAGTTTTGTAACAGGCTTACTTTGTTCAGTCTCTCAGAAAACAACCTCTCTGCATTCAAGCCTGTTCATCTATATATATATTTTATGTCTTATGGTTATTTTAAGGCATAAGTGAGATTTTATATACATATATGGCTTACTATTTATTTATGGAAGTACATATATATATGTGTGTGTATGCAATATATATATATACACACATGTATAACCTATATATCCTTCCTTAGATTCACAGATTGCAAAATATGTTTTAAATTGCATCTGTTCTGAACATGTAGACACATTTTCTTATCATTATTACCTAATCAAAAGAGTACAATTGTTATTTACATTCCATTTAAATTGTACACAAATTTAAGAAATTTGGAGATGATTTAAAAGATGAGAGATATATGTGATACATATACCTTTCTATGTGGGTCTTGAGCATCTGTGAATTTTATACTCACCAGGAAAGGTCCTAGAAGCAATCTCTACAGATGCTGAGGGAAGACTGCACAGATGTTTAAAGGAATTAGCCAAATCCCTGGTATACTTTGCACGTTTAATACTAGGTACATTTGAATCATTCCATTCTCTTCCCCTTTTTACTTCCTGCTAGGCTCAATTGGACAGTGTGGGATGTTTTCTTTTCTGTGTATTGTTCAAATGGCTGTTTACAATGAGTGATCTCAATAGTAGGTTTGATAATTGATAAAAGAAAATACTCCTGGGTAAACAAAGAGGCAGTGACAACTGTCTGAGCCCAGCTGCAAGCCGGGAGAAGAGCAGAAAGGCCAAAACCGAGTGAGTGTACTACGCCCTTCCAGAGTCCAGAGTCCAGTCTCCGGCAGTAGATGGGCAACCAGAGACATCATGGAATAGAACTGACAGTGCCGCTCTAAACAAAATCAAGGTTCTCATTTCAGGCAGTGAGTATGTCTGTCTCCAAAAGGTATCTTCTCAGATTTAGTCATTTATTTAATTTTGATTTGTGGTGAGATGTTGTCTGAAACAAGATTTGTTAGAGATGTAATAGAATAAGAAAAGTAGTGTGAATATGCCTGTCTGTTTTCAAAAAGAAAAAAAATGAAATGAAACATGAGCTTACACATCACCACAGATAGCTTCTGGAAAGCACTGATTCTAATTCATTAAATATGCTTTTCATAATTGCTATTTAGCTAATAACTCCAGTTAAATAAGATGCTATCATAAGACATGCAATGTTAGCTATTCCTTATTTAAAATATATTTAAGCCTAAGTAATTATAAAACAAGCTATCCAATTCTTCAATAAATAGGTCCATAACAACTCATTTGATTATACCTAAAAAGTAATAACCATTTTAGTAAGTCGATATTACAAAGTGAATAAAAAAAATTTGATGTGCTCTACTTCCCAATGGTAGCTATAATTTATTCTGATTGCCACATTTGAATATAACTAAACTCATTTATAATAGTAACTCTTGAAAAAGATGCTAAGTAGGAGCATGTGATCCAGTGACATTGTTTTTCCTATTCTGTTGACTCTTAAATTTACCACATTCTCGCCCCCTAGTGGTATTAAACTTTATCTCCAAATTAGGTGCACCCTTTGAAAGTGGTATTACTACAGTGGTTAAATGCTTTTAAACCTTCAAGAGGATCATTAGTTCTGCAAACCCTCTTAAAGTAACAGGTAGCATTCTTGAAGAAGAATCACCTTTTCCTATCTTCTCAAGCTAGGTTTCCCTATTTTGCTTTGTTAGTATCTTGGTTTAGCCCTATGTTAAGAATGCATGTTATAGGGCTGAAGTGGTGGCTCAGCAGTTACAGCGCTTGCCTGGCATGTGCGAGTACACAGGTTCAAACCCCAGCACCCACCTATACAACGTAGGTAAGTGTCAGAGCAATGAAAACCATGTGAAAAACTCAATAAAAACTTATTCTCTCTCTCTTTCCTCCTTTCTTTAGAAAAAAAAAAGAATGCACATTATTTAAAGATAGTGTATTTAGTTGTTTGCATTGCTTACTAAATTTTAAGGACAAGAAGCAAGTCTTACTTACATCTATAATTTCTGTGCCTTTAGAATGTATTATTGTGGGGCTGGAGTGGTGGCTCAGCGGTATTGCAATTCCCTGGCATGCGCGAGGACCTGGGTTTAAGCCCCAGCACCACATACACAATGAAGTGTCTGAGGAAAGAAAACTAGATGAAAAACTAAATAAAGTTGATTTTCTCTCTCTTTAAAAAATAATATATTGTTTGTAGCTTTATCAATAAGAGTTTATAGATGAACTCTTATTGAATAAATCACTGAATAAAGTAATTCTTCTGAATTAGAAATAAAGTAGCAAATCATTTAAAGTAATTTTGCTTCAGTTTTAGTATTTAAAAGAAAAATGGTTAAATCAGAAAATTTCAGGATAATATATTTAGACTATGATTATGTAGTCTAGTTATATTTTGAGAATTGTCCAGCTTTAAATTCAACATTTCTTCATTTTATATATTCATATTGCTAATGCCCTTATATTCTTGCATTTTGATATTATTTCACATATTTAAAAGATGGTGGGGGTTGGAGCGGTGGCTCGGTGGTTGCCCACTTGTCCAGCATGGGCAAATAAGTACGCGGGTTCAAACCCCAGCATTGCGTACACAGCTAACTGTCACAGCAATGAAAAATCACATGAAAAATTAAATTAAAAAATGGTTCTCTCTCTCTCTCTCTCTCTCACTCTCTCTATCTTTCTCACTCTCTTTCAAAAATAAAATAAAATAAAAGATGGCGTATGTATTTTCACAACTGGAAGAACTTGCACTTGAGATCTTAGTTAAGGTAAATGGTTTCAGATACTTATCAAAAGTGAAATATTTGTGAGATTGAAGATTTTCATTGCTAATATATACCACTGCAGATAGTTAGATAGTTTCTGGAAAGCACTCATTCTAATTTATTAAATATGCTTTTGGTAATTGCTGTTTAGCTAACAACTGCAGTTAAATAAGCAATGTATTTCTATCATTGTTCTTCAAATTTGAAATTTTTGAAAGATATGAAATTTTAGGGGAGAAATCTTTCTAATAATAAAAATTTCCTTGGGTATAGAAACCATTGTCTTTCATTATTTGGAACCTAAACATAACATGAGGATCACATCAATCTCACATTTAAATTATCACCACTATTATAATTATTGATAAGTAGAAAAAGAACTGCAACACGATGCCTTGGTCTATGTAATTGTACTCTCAGACCAAAATCATTCCTCCATTGGTATGCCCTCAGAATTTTCCCAATCAATTTGATGCTTAATACTGTTATCAGCGATCACCTTCCTAAGAAACTGCAGTGGCTCCCTATTACCTAAAAGATTGATTCAAAACTCCTCTGATGACATTTAACACCTTCTGTACCTAATGCTTTTCAATCAATGCAAGATGGTTTCCACAATGTTAGAGAACCCATCACTTGCTTGAGCTTGAGTGGACCTAATTACAGTTATCTTGCTTGATTCTGCCCTTAAGTTTGCACTTTTGCTATTTTCTTAATTCTGTGCTCTTTTCTCCTTCGTTATTGTGAATTCTCAATTAGTCAGAGGTAGTCAGTTCAATTTCAAATATTCATTTAAATTATTTCTCCAGTTATGCCAGTTAAATTCTTTCTTCTGTACAATCATATTCACTACCAGATTTTGTTGGTCGATTTGTTTGTTTTGAGGGGGAACGTGCTGGGGTTTGAGCCCATGGCCCTTTATATGCACTAACCAAGCGCTCTCCCACTAAGTTATAGCCCTGTCTCAGCCAGATGGTTTGATACTAAATATCTCTGAACTTCTATGTTTTAGGGAAATTTCATGAAGATATGGACCTTGACTTATAATTTTTTAACTGTCTTCCATTTCTTCAATAGACTCATAACTTTTTAGGGATTGACAATTAGAAGAATTTGTAATAAACACAAAGAAAATCACTATTAGTATTGATGAACAACTAGAAATGAAAAATTATCTTGGGTAAGAATGGTATTTATTCCAGCAAAAATTTCTATTTATGAGGCATGAAATAAATGTTTATTTGTTCATTCAATACTATAAATTAATAGAGAATAGTTAAAGGAGATTTTATTAAATAAACTTTTATCACTTAGTTCCCTCAAGCCTTATGACTTCTCATAAGACTTTGAAAGGTTTTTTTTCATGTAAGTTTGATTTTTAATAGATTTCAGTTAGCAATAGTATAGGGCAGAAAACATAACCTTTTCCTTACCCACTATGCATGATATAAACATAACCAAAGACATTAACAATGAGAAAGAATAAAGAATTTATTTAACCAACATTTTTCATGACACAGTTGCTGTCAATATGAAAACCTGAAGACCCAGAGAACACTGTGTGTTATGGTTAGGTATGCTGAAGAATGGAAAGTATAGCATTATGATTGGACAAAAAAGATATGATGTAATGCTAGTAAGCTGGAGATGTGGCAAAGAGCCAGGTGAAGCGTGTCTGTTCAGATTCCTCTTGGACTGCTGTATAAGGCAACACACCTATTACAGGAAGGTCTTGTGACCTACCTTCAGGGGGGTAAGTCATAGAATTATTTTAGGTCCAACTCACATAGAAAGAAAGAAGAAGGTCATAGAGTGATCCATCTTCTTCTTTTGTTTTCTCAATTTCCCAAATACAGAATCATTTTCTGATTCCAAATATCTTTATGAACACAGAGACATGGATGTTGACACATGTATTAAAGAAAAAAGAAATCTAAAGATGTTTTAGACTTTTGTTTGTTTTTGTTTCTTCACTTGGGGTAAATGGAACAGGGCAAATATTCAACATCATGTACCTTTAAGTGATCCATATGGATTCAAACTAAAAACCAGCGGTCCTCTCCTGTGTAACACTATAGGATGAAACTTGTGGGCACATTTTACCTTGGAACTGGAATATGTCAACACCAGCTCACTGAACAGAGATGTCAAATCATCTCATCCCACTATTTACCTTTTCAGTTAAAGCTCATATAAAGATCATGTTATAAGTGATAGCAAATAAAATTGAGGTATCTGCTGACTTTCTGTGACTATTCCTTGCTGGTATGCGTTGACAGGTCTAGAAGAAGCTGAAAGTGGTAGTTCTCCGTTCATTTGGGCAGAACACGTAACCTATTTTGTGTTGGTTTATAAACCTGTGTTCTTCTAGGTTGCTCTCTAAATATTTAAAGGTTTTTTTGAATAGTTTTAGTGACTTAGTATTTGTTTTTTACTTTTTTCCTATGGGCTGTATTAGTTTTAGTTTTAAAATGCCTCTGCTCTTAGGCTAGGACTGGGCTTTGGTTAATCATACTTTCACATACTGTTAAATTTATTATTAACCCATAGCAAATTTCTAAGAAATATGCTTTTTGGAAAACAAAATGCATTCATGAGATTTTGTGATAGATCAGTTTTGAATTCCATTTAGAGGTTGAATGGAGATAGTTTGTATTATATGGATGGAAAAACTCAGGACTTGGAATTGATCTATGTGGGTTTAAATCCTATTGCTGTTCTTGGATCATTTTGGGTAATTTATTTGGCTTCATTGGATTTCATTTAGCTCATCTTTAAATTGCAGGTAATAATATATAACTCTTTGGTTTGCTGAAAGAAAAGCTAAAATACTATATATGAAAAAGCAGACATGCAGTAATGCAGAATCAGATAGCTTTTTATTTATTGATTTTTACTACTGTTATTAAAACAATGATTATTTTTGAAATTCCCAAATTTATCACCATTTGAGCTCAAACTTTTTCTACTTGTGTATCTCATGAACTCATCTGCCATGTGTATCCACATGATGCAAACAGTGAGAACCAATACTCGAAAATGCATAAGGTCAATAATCATTATCTGAAATGTGAAGCATATTATTATAACAAAATCATAATATCTCTCTAACAGAAAACCATCCTTAGTTGATTTGATCAATTCTGCAATGAATTTCAATTGCACCTCATTTTAGACTACTATATTTCAAATGCCTCTTTATCAGAATGGGTAATCTTATAACTCCTGAACACCCATCACTTAATGCCAACAATGACTCTTTATGAGAGGACCACTTCCTGCCTCCCTATTGTCAACCAAAGTTTCCTTTTAGGGGATGTAATTTTGTTGTTTGACTCATCTTTTCTTGATTTGATCTAGGACAAACCAATCAATCCCTAACCTGGTCACTGAAACTGTGTGTGTGTGTGTATATATATATGTATATACATATATATATACAAACATACATACATTGGGCAGATGTCTATGCAATGCTTTTTTTTCCCTCCCCTTTAGAAGGGGGTTGGTCTGTAAGAAGAAGAAAAAAGTCTAGAAAAAGAAAGCAGATACAGTTGAATTCTGATGATAGCTAAATTTCTCAGGGCACTGTTCTAAGCTGCAATGACTTAGCCTTCCCTCACCTTTGCTATTTAATTCTGCTTCAAATTCTGCAATATTCTTCAATAACCTAATTTTACAGGATTATTTTTCTCATTTTTAAATTTTATTTTTGTCAAAATTTTAATTTTATCAAATTTAATTTTATTTTATTTTTAAAATCATGCTTAGGTAAAGCAGTACATTTTATACTTAAGTCCAGTGTATTAAGTGTTTAATGAAATTTATTAAGTTGAATGTTATCAAATTGGGTTTAAAAGCTATGGGACTGAGTAGGATTGAAGAACTGAGAAAGGAGAAGACCTAATAGTCTCCTTTGATTTATAACCTTTTTTTATTTCTAAAATAACTTTAACAGAAAAGGAAATTACAAGTTTATACAGAAAGGCACTTGGCTATTTTCACTGGATTGCATTGCTATTGCTCAGCAGTAAAAGGAGACTTTCAATCTATTAGGACAAAATAAATAAAAAATAACTGCTAGAACCGGAGAAGTTATACAAAGCAAAAATTGGCTTGCCCAGTGTGCTGAAATCCTGTTGCTTTTATTGGAAATGGTTTCTTTTTCAGTAAGTGCTTTTTTTTTTTTTTTTCAGTTCTGAGGCTAGAAGCATAGCTATGGACTCTTGGTTGAGAAAATGGCCATACAGAGACACTGCTAGGGCATTCTGCCTAAAAAGGAATTCTAGGGAGGAAAGCATGGGTATCTTGCAGTGGGATTATTTGTATAAAAATTCACGTTCTTTGCTTTACACTGTTACTGTTGAAAGCTTTTCTTTATAAGGAACTCCATCTATTCGGAGCCCCAGTATCTTTCTTTCTCTTTCACAATGTCACTGCAAGGAAAAAAAGAGAAACAAGCCCAGAATCTTGGCTTCTTTTCAGATACATTCTGGTGAGCTGCTCAGTAAAGTAGTTTCAATGGAAACCCACCCTGGACCAGGAATGGCAATTCAGGAACTGATCAATTTGAATTATTCATGACACAGTCAACCTTGACATTCTGAACACTGTGTTTGAGAATAGAAAAACTGAACAAGAGACCATAATGGTCATTATTAAGAAGCAATAACTGCTATTCAGATGATTACTAGCGCCCAGAAGGAGTAATCAAGTCTAAAATGGAACTGTTCTACATTTGAAAGTGTTTCATACTAATGTCTTTGAGAAATATCACTACTTTAGGTAGTATTTATTTTCCATCCTTTTCAATTTATTGGATATTTCACAGTAGATTTTCTTATCATGTTACATTGCAGGCAGACCTTTGGGGTGTGGTCACAGATGGATTTCAGGAGCTGTATGCTGAATGAGGACATGTAAATCCAATAACTTATACTTGTCCTTCATGGAGATTTGTGAATGTCTTTTTCTTTATATCTACTTTATTCATAGGGTTTCAAATGAAAGGGAGAAATGAGAGAGTGCTTTCCTAAGAGAGAGAACAGTATTCTTAGCAAGGAATCTCAAAACTGCTGAGTTAGAGACATTTCAGCAAATTACTAAGGACATCTGGATTCAGCAGCACACACATCTCACTAACGTTGGGTTGTGCAATATATAATCTTAATGACTGCGGCATAAATTAAGCAAACACACACTCTCTTACTCACAAATCACAAGGTCTCCCAGTAATTGACTCAAATAAGTCCTTCAGTAGAAGGTGACTTTTTTGTTAGATTCCAGGTTGTACCAAAGGATACTCCTGAAGCCAAAGCGTTAAAAATGCTATGTAGGAAGAGTCAGAGATTATGGCCAAATTTAGATACTCCTACAGATCTCTTATATTTTCTCTTACATCTGAAAATTTAAAAGCACTTAAGTTCCTGAGACAGCTCTGTTGCTTGTTTACTGTGGTTCCAGTATATGTCTTAAAAAGCAGTATAAATATGTGTGCTTTGTATGTAATGGTTTTATACTATCATGCATGGAAAACCTATGCAAATCTATGCAAATTGACATGTATGAACATTGTCAGGAGTACATAATTATAATCATGCTCACAGTTATAATGACCCATCATAACAGGGATCGATTTAATGCGCACATCAGCTGTGACCTGTATTGTCATGGTTATATTAAAGTGCTTGACCACAGAAGGAGACTTAGAAAAGATTTTGGAGGCCATCATTATTTAGTAGATGAGTATGATTTTCTAGCAATAAGAAAAATTCCCTTTTAGTTTATATTTAGTGTTTATAAAATCATATATGTAAGGGTTAAAAATTGTAGATGCTAGCCATCATTAATTTATAGTTTAGTTGAAATGAATTCCAGATCTTTCTAGAAATATGCTTATACTGGAAACCAATGGAGAGATCTTAATAAAATGAGAAAAGGAAAATTCAATGTCATTCAAAAAGTTGAAGGAAAATATAGAAGACAAGAAAATGACGTATGTCACTAATGATTCTTCTTGGAAACTGTGCAGAAAGACTTCTAATCCATTAGGTTGGATATTCTTTTTAATTTTAAATGATAGGCTAATAGTGGTCAAAACACATGAGAAAGAACACCTTGCTAGAGAAATGGAGAACAATTCCATATTCCTCTCCTGCAGGTGGGGAGCTGGATAAATAATGTTACACAATCAGACTTAACAGGATGGGAAGCCTCTGCCTACTGGGCTTGCCCACCTGCCTTCATAGAATTCTTACCTCAGTCATCCTCCACCCATTTTTACCCCCTTTCTGTCTTTCTTGTCCTCAAGAATCACTCTTATCTGTAGATATTCCCAGTTGCTGGACCATTTTCTTAAAAAGAAAAAAGTTATCTCCTTTTCCTTTTCAACATTTAGATATAAAATCAAATGCCATGCCCTTCAAGGATATTTATTTTTTTATTAATTTGATTGAAAATAACTCCAAGTTTTCTTTTCCAATTGCTTATTTTATATCTTTAAAACTTGTCTCAGGCTGGAGTGGTGGTTCAACAGTTGAAGATCTTATCTGGCATGCGTGAGGACCCGGGGGTCAGACCCCAGCATCACACACACAGCTAGGTTTCAGAGAAACAAGGGCCAGATGAAAAAATGAATTAAAAAATGATTCACTCTGTTTTTTTCCTAAAGAGAGAGGGGGTGGGAGGAGGAACAAAGAGAAAAAAACAAACAAACTTGTCTCAGTGCTTCACGATTGATCCTTGATTTATATAAGCAATGTGGGTATCATCTGGGTATGAAGTTTGCCTTCTCCATTGGCAAACTTCTTCCTCGGAGACACAAGTGCCTAGTGTCAGCTACTCGATAAATACTTGAACAATATACAAGCATTGTATTCAGAGGCATGCCTCTATGTGATTAGATTATGGAAAATTTTAGATGTGTTTGTGGTTAGCATTAATTTTTCATGTTGGTCTATTGATTTATTCATCATACATTCTTAAAATGTTTCCTTGAACTAACTCATGGACAGGACTATTTTCGGTGTCTTAGAGGGCTGTAGAATAATTAAAGATGAAAACAATAAGCAGTTTTGCACATGTATGTATGTGCTAATATTTTCCTTAGTAGATAATACCAATACCTATAAAGAGAATGGGTTTGAAGGAACAAAGTCAAAATTTTGTGGTAATTTTACTTTGATACATAATGAAAGTGCAGAAATAGACAAATCTCAAATAGAGTTTTAGAGTAAAAGCTAATAGGATTTAATTGGCTGAATATGAGGAATTAGGAGATTTTATGGATAGTTTCCAGAATTTTGGTAAAAGCATGGTTATTTGTGTAAAAAATAAATAAATATAAGAGATTGATAGGCAAAAGGTCATATATTAATTCATTGTTTGGCAAGTTGCATTGAGATCCTATGGATATCCTTGTGGAACTGTCCATCTGTCAGTAGGGCATAAGGGTTGGGAGTTCAGGAGAACGCTCATGAGAAAAATGTGTATTTGGGGTAATTGGTTGGAACTGGGAGAATATAACAAAGGACAGAAAAGGAGCAGATATATACAAAAACAAAACAAAAGAAAATAATAACAACAGAGAAACTAAGTCAAGAGAAATAAATATAAGGAAAGTCATGTTAGTACAGTTTCCCTAAAGAGGACTTGATAAATAGTGTCAAATATAGTAAAAATCAATTGGGATGAACAGTGAAAAATCAGTTGAAAGTGTATTAGTGATATTTCTAGTTGGTGTAGACTCAAGAATTCACTAAGTGATATACTATGTGAGGCATTGTAACAGAATGCTTTTCTCTAGACTCTTAACAGCATCTTTTTCATTTTTCATAACTGGTGTAATTAGGTTAGGGTGAGTATTCTATAGTTAATTTTTCCATATTCTATTATCAATTCAAAATAATTAATAAGTGATTTTATAACTAATGTGAACACAATCTGTATTATTTTTGCTCTTTTGTGGGTGTGAAAGTATATTAGATAGAAACAGAATTTGAATCAATGAAATCCCAAAACACTGATAGATTTCCAGCAATTACTAGGGGACCTTTAGTTACAGAGGGCATTCAGATGACAGAAGAACATTATGAATAC
The DNA here is from genome assembly GCA_004027875.1 of Aplodontia rufa. Lineage (NCBI taxonomy): Eukaryota > Metazoa > Chordata > Mammalia > Rodentia > Aplodontiidae > Aplodontia > Aplodontia rufa. Next base: position 2,539 of record PVKS010033965.1, on the reverse strand, counting down.
ACATGTGCAGTAGACTAAGGCGTGAATATCACTATCTTCCAAACAGAGTAACTGAGTAAATCCCCAATAGAAGGGGAGTCCTTCTTCTGCTACATGTACTACTGTATCATAGACACAAGTCTCATTCACTTGGCCACCATAATAAGAGAATGGTCATTAGTATTCTCTATTGTGAAATAATTTCTCAGACCACCATTTAGAAATGGCCTCTAATTTCTTACACAATTACTCTTGCCCATATAATTAAAATAATATTGTTCTAAGAAACACCCAACATTTAGAAACTGAGTCAGAATTGCTTTGAACAGATCACAAAATGAATCTAAATCAAAAATGAAAGAGTAAAATAATAAAGATAAGAGCAGAAACCAACAAGATAGAAAATTAACAACCTGACTATCTGTAAGTGGTTATAGATACACTCTTCAAAATTAGTAGATCTTGGTAGGGGAAAAAAAGTGGGTTAAGGGGGGGAAGGGGAAAATATATTTTCCACTTCTAGGAAACTAAATAATTCTCACACAATTAATATTAAAGGGAATAGCAAAAATAAATAAATAAATAAAAGGGTGATCAGCAGAAGCAAGGGACCAGGGAATGGAAGAAGGGAGGGGGGAGGACATTAGCCAAATTATATTGTTATATTGTGTGATGTATGAATATGTTGCAACAAATCCCATCATTACACACAGCACTAATATACCAATAAAAAAGGAAAAAAATGCTAGTAGACTTTTTTGACGTGTGAATGTCTTGTATACCTATTTTCTACATCCATGCCTTTTATTGGTATTCCTGCATTTCCATTTTTAAACAAACCAAGAAGTTTGCTCGCCATCAGCTTGTAGTCAGTCATCAAATCCTGTGACTTCTGCATCTTACTGTATTCATGGGTGACTTCTATTAGGTTCCAGAGACAGAATCTTGGGCTATTTGGTCCCCGTTGTCATGAGATTATCACAGTGACTCCACACTAGGTATTCCCCTTGCTCAAAGTTGTTCTAAAATGAATCCATAATTCATACTGCTCTCAGAATAGTCTTTTTAAAACGAAAAATATGACCCTGCCTCTTCCCTGCTTAGAATACTTCAGTGGCACTCCAGGGCATTCAGTGTAAATTTCAAACTCCTTAGCTGATTTTACAGTGCCCTTCTTAATCTGAACCTGCAGGTTGGCTGACCTCATATCTTGCTAGTCTTTACATAAAGGCCTCCCACCAGAATCTTGGGTCATCGATTTTACACTAAAGCCATACATTTCCTTCTAAAAACCATTTTACCAACACCTCCACAAAACTAAATACATTACATTTTATCATTTAGTTAAAAGCAATTTCTAATTTCTCTGTGAAGTTTTCTTTGATACATATATTATAATTTGTATAACTTTCAGATATTTTTCTACATTAAAAGAAACAATTCTATTAATATTAAAGAGCATACCCTACATTGCTCCAACCCTTGTAAAAAGTTTTTTTAAAGAGAGAAGGACAGTGAGAGAGAGAGAGAGAGACAGAGAGAGACAGAGAGAATCAATTTTTATTGAGTTTTTCACATGAATTTCATTGCTCTGACATTTAGTTGTGTATGCGGGTTGCTGGGGTTTGAACCAGTGTACTTGTGCATGCCGGGCAAGCACCTTAACCACTGAGCCACCGCTCCAGCCCCCAACCCTTGTAAATTTTTTTAAAATATTTTTATGCTCTAGTATATTGTTTCTTTTCTTGAATGTACTATGTATTTTCAAAGAATGCACGTTTTTTTCTTTGTTGCATATATTGATTTACAGGCATCAGCTAAGACATAGTAATGGGATAATGTTGAGATCTTTTGCTATTGTAACTAAACTGTTTGTTTAATTATATCTATGGTAAGAGATAAATATTAAAAGTTTAAACAATGCTTATGTAATTGTCTCTTTATCCTTTCACTTGGTAAATATTTGCTTCATGACTTTAAATGTCTTTTTTAGTTGCATATGGATTTCTGAATGTTTTGTGTTCCTGAAATTTGACTCTTTCGAGAATAATGAATGGTCATCAAAGTACAATAATTCTTTTGCTTTGAATCTATTTTATCTGAGATCAACAGCAGATTTGAAAGCTAGCCACACAAGCATTTTGTGTGCATAAAGCATGTTTTCACTCTTATCTACAGCATACATATCTTACATACACCATAGAATTATATTTTTTAATCAGCTCAGATTTTCTTGGTGTTTTAATAGAATGCTTGGCTCAATAAATTTAATTTAATCACCAATATATTTAGGTCCATGTCTAACTTCTTATTATTGTCTTTCTGTGAGTTCCTTTGACCTTTTTATTTTTTTTGGTTCTCATTTCCTGCCTTCTTTTCTATTATTTAGTTTTTAAAGTATTCTTCAGATTAGAAATTTTCTACTCATATAACCTTTTTTCTTGGTGACCCTTTTGAAAGTAAGCGCTCTTCATTCATCTAAGACCATCCAGTACATTTCTGATGTTGGATATTAAATTTTCAATTCCTAAATTTCCACTTGGACTTTTCATTTTTTTTT
>PVKS010033964.1:0-21293 GCA_004027875.1 Aplodontia rufa | reverse complement strand
TGCTTGCCAGGCAAGTGCCGAAACCACTGAGCCACCGCTCCAGCCCCAGATCTTAACTCTTAAACTCCATCAATTGTGACTCTTTCTGAACGTCAAATGGATGTCTAAAAGTGTGTCATAAAGAAAAATTTGGAACTGACTTTTCTAGTTGCCAAAGCAAAAGTTCCTTGATTTAAGGACTGTTTTCTTTATTCAACATCCCACATTTATTTATCCCTCTGCCCACTGAAAGCAATAATGAATGATGGAAAACAGATGGAAATGTTACCCGGTAAAGGAATTCCATTCACATACTCAGAGACTAGAATGAGGCTAGGGGAGGCATCAAGAAGTCACATCTCTGGCCTCAAGGGACTGATGGACTGATGGGAGACACATGATTCTTAGACTCTCAGATGTGATCTCTGTGTTACAGGAATCAAAAGAGGACACAGACCCAGGGCAAGACTTTGCCAAGAAGGCAGCATTTGGATATGGCCATCAGGGGAAGATACATAAGACTATCTTGCCTCACGGTGGTGCAGGCAGGGAAGCTGGCAGGGAGAAGGCATCTCCGCAGAGGCGGCCAAGTCCTGGAAGAAGTCCTGTACAGAAGAAGGCTGGGAGAGCAGTTGGGTTCTCTGTATAACTAACTGCTGGTGGAATACACAATGGAAAGCATTATGGAAAATAGTATAGTCATTCTGAAAAAATTAAAAATAGAACTACTATATGATCCAGCAACCCCCGCTCCTGGGTATACATCTAAAAGAACTGAAATTAAGATCTTGAAGTCATGAATTTGCCTGTCTTCACAGCGCTGTTCACAATAGTCGAGATATGGAAAACTCCAGTGTCCATGGTTCGATGCATGAGTAAACAAAATGGGGCAAAAACACACAATGGAGTAGTATGCAGCTGGAAGAGGAAACACACAATGGAGTAGTATGCAGCTGGAAGAGGAAACACACAATGGAGTTGTACGCACCTGGAAGAGGAAGGAGATTCTGACACATGCTACCACCTGGATGAACCCTGAGGACACTGTGCTCAGTGACAGATAACAGTCACAGAAGGATGATTACTGTGTGATTTTATTTATATGAGGAATCTAAAAATAGGCAAATTGATAGAATCAAAGAGAGGAATGGTTACTACCAGAGGCTGGGGGCTGGGGGAAATGGGAGGTGCTCATTAGCTCGCACAAAGTATCAGTCAAGTGACCTGAATAAACTCTACAGAGATCTGCTGAGCAGCACTGTACCTAAAGGTTATGAAATTGTATTGTACATTTTAAAATCTGCTAAGAGGGTAGATCTCACATTAAATGGTCACCAACCATTAGAAAAAAAAGTCTCCAGGAGAATTTGTTTAATCCACCAATGAAAACACCAGAAGGAACCACAGCTCCTGTAGGGATTGGAGGCTAGAGGGTACTGGGATGCCACTTCAAAGGGAAGCGGTGACCAGGACAGTGTCTGCTTTCTGTCATTGTGCACGCTGGAACTACCACTTGTTGTGTTTCCACATGAGCACCATGACACGTGCGCTTCACTGACGCCCAATCACATCTCAATCATTTAGGATAAAAGCAAGACAGGGAGTCCAAATTATCCAACTGCACCAAAGAAAAACTCCTTTATTACTTTAGTGCCATGCAGAGAAGGGCAGAGACAACACAGGCCACAACTGGAATCACAAAGCATTTCAACTGAGCAGACATTCAGCATTGAGAAGAGAGGGCAAGGAGCAGGTCAAGTGAGACTCACTTCATCGTGGACAGTGCTAGATTGAGCGTCTCATAGAGAACTCATGCTCACTGGCAGAAAAAGCACGCTGCCAAGCTAAGCAAGCTGGAGCCAGCACATAAATCCGTCAGCACTGAGTGCATCTTCTCAGGCCATACACATACACTTCCATCTGCACACGTATCTGGAGTTCAAGTGCAAAACAAAATAGAAACCAACCAAGATGTACAGATAGCAGCAAGCACGTGGGAAGATGTCTAGCATCACTCATCACCAGAGAAATGCAAATTACAGCTACAATGAGATACCACTTCACACCTACTAGGACAGCTATTAATAAAGTGGCGGGGGGGGAAGGGAGAGAACATACAGCTAGTGTTGCAAGAATGTAGAGAAAGTGGAACACTGGCACATTGTTGGTGGGGATGTAAAATGGCACAGCTAATGCAGATAACAGTTGTATGATGGGTCCTCAAAAACTCAAAAATGGAATTACCATATGATCCAGCAATTTCACTTTTGAGTATATATCCCCAAAAATGAAAGCTGGGACCCATACCCATAGCAGCATTATTCTCAATAGCTAAAATGCGCAAGCAATGCAAGTATCCACCAATAGATAGACGGATAAACAAAATGTACAGCCAGGTGCTATACACCTGTAATCCCAGTGACTCAGGTCAGCGTCAACCCTGACCATCCTGCTCCACATACCTCCATATCCCATGTTCAATGCTCATCGAAGGTCTATTACTATCCTATTACTCAGGAAACAAAAATCCATGAGCTGGCCCAAGGCTGTAAGGGGTGCTTGGTGATAGAGACACTGAAGATGTGCAGACACCCCATCCTGCAGGGGTGCTCCTCTTCAGAGACCTGTGCAGCCAGGTGGGGCCCAAGAAGGGCTGCCTGGGATAGGAGCAGTCAAGGCAAGGCCTCTAGAATCGGAAAAAAGAGCTCAGAAAAGCTGAGCTCAGTGAGGGGCCAGAAGGACCCCTGAGCTACAGAGGAGGGCAGGAGGTGGGGACTCTGCATCTAGACCACAGAAAGCATTCCATAGTTTATTCATTTTCTATTTCAACCCTTCTTTTATGCAAAACTCAAGGTAAATTGATCCCAACCAACTACTGATTCAAATTAGGGCTTCCCTTTTAAAGAGGCCTCAGCAGCAACTCACAGCAACTCACTGTACCCTCTGTTCAGCTTTTCTACAAAACAAAAACAAAACCTAAGAAAAAAGATGCATAAGAAGGCAGGGTGCTAGGACCCCACATCCTGTCTTTTTAAGGAGTCTGAAGGTTTTTTCATCACTTTGTATCTTTTACAAGGTTGGATGATTCAGTCTGTGCTGATGTCTATTCACCCGCATTCTGTTTCTTCCCTTAGAACTTGGTTGCCTCAAACAGGGTCACACAGCCAGGCGTGCACACGCACACATACACACACACACAAAGACACTGTTAGGAAGGAGTCTCAAGTTCAGCAGCTGGGAGAGGTAACAGAGGCTAGAGATTTGAGAGGTGGTGACCCTGACTATTGTCAGTTCCATTTCCAAAATGGTAGCTCCAGATGAATACTGCTGTTCCCAATTTCACAGTGAGCAAGCTGCTGTCTTCCTGCATTAGCAACACCTCGCTTTCATTTGAAACCAGAATCCAAACAGTCCTGTAAACAGCATGTGTGTGATCCAAGAAAAAGCACTCAGTAGGTTAGTTGAGTCCCAACATTCTTTCTGTTCAACTGCATTGTTGGGGCCGGAAGAAGTGTAGGGCCATCTCAATAGATCATAAAGACATTGGTGAATAAACATTTCTAAAATGTGAATGAGTGCCAGTTCCCATGCTAGCAGCCAAGGGCACAAAGATATTCCCTAGCCTGGCCCAGGAATTACTATCAGACACAGAAAGTACCACAGATCCAAGTATCACGCTCCCACTTGCTAATTGTTAAGGTAGAACGCCACCCAACAAGATCACAGAAACATGGAGGAAACCTACTGAAATCATTCCATGTGCCTTTCTTGGACTTGCTTACTCTTAGTAGCAAATTAAAAGATCTGTGAGTTCCTTTTGTGAAAAAAATGTTATTGAAGTTGGGGACATAGCTTAGCAGTCCAGCACTTGGCTAGCATGCATGAGGCTTTGGGTTCCAACCTTAGCACCACGAAAACAGAAGAAAGTTATTCTCTTAAAGTACATTTGAAAAAATAAATATATATGCATTTTAATCACGCATTGCAACATCTACCAAGTAAACCCTTTCCTGACTCAAACATTGTTAAGCAGGTATGGGCTATGATATTCCTGGGATATCCCTGGGCTCCATGGGATCAGGATTAAAGAGCAGGGCAAAACTCCTACCCCATCTGTTGAGAAAGACAATACTTGAACGAAACTTGAGCTTAGTAGAGCCCTCTAACTGTCATCTACAAATCTGAGTGAGCAGTGGACCATGGGAGCCCAGCTTCTCCATACCTAGAGAAAGGCTACAGGTCCCAGAAGCATGTAGGAGAGGCCCTAGGAGGGCAAAGAAAGTAAGTGTGGACCTAAGAGCCATCCAAAGAAGACTTCAAGGTCAGGGGGAGTGGGATGACAGGGACAGCTCTGGGCCAGGTTCTGCCATGGGCTGACCTCTTCATTTCCATGCACATGTATAAATGCAATATTAAACAGGTTGACCAAAGGAACAACCTTTCAAGCGCACATGCTCAGAGGCCAAGGAAGCAAGTTTTGATCCACGACCCCACCTGACTCGCTCATCCCTTGGTGTGTAACAGATTCCTGTCTTGCATGAGAATTCTGTTCACCCAACTCCTCATGACACTGGCAGCCCCAGCCATGCCAGTTCACACCCCAGAGCCTGCCTACAGCAGGTGATGTCCCCATCCTGAAAATGTCTACCTTGGGTTTTTCTCTATCCCCTGCAACCCATAACTTCAGATGAGCATTAGAAGTGGGCTTTCCACCAGGCTAAGGAAATAAGGTATGGCATCCTCACCTGGTGACATATTTTTCTGTGACTGATGTTCTTGCTATTTCAAAACCAAACCAAACACACAAGCAGTTGTGTATCCTTCCACCAAAACGAATTCTTTCTTCCTGCAGCTCTGGCTCATGTGTCCTCATCTAGCACAGCAATGAGGGCCTATGGGACTCTGTCCCAGGGGCCAGGCATCAGCCAAAACAGGATGTAAGATAGGCCCAGCTGGGGTGCTGGAGCTGAGGCAGCCTTCCTCCTTGGGAACCAGGGATTCCTCCTCAACACAGGCTAAAGAGAGGCTGAGAGGGAAAATGGGAGTGGACACACAGAGGGACAGGCAGAGATGGGGCTTTTAGGCTCAGTCCCCACTCATGGTCCAGCGTCTCCCCTGGGGTCCAGTGTGGCTTAAGGTGGGTGCCTGGTAGCCACACCCAGACTAGGACTCAGCACCCTCACCCCAGAAGCTTGCCTGTGACTCTCCAGAGGAACTGCCACTCCAAAAGCAAAAGAGCACAGTCTGGTCCTTCTAGCTTGGTCCTTTCTCACTTCAACCACTTGCATGCCTTGGCATAAAAGAAGGGGTGCTTTTCTGAGGCCCGCCACTCGCCCAAAGGCCTTATTGGAAATGCACAGCACAGGGGTGGCAGGAAATGAACTGTGACCTGCCCACCACCTTGGATGAGCGCTAAGACTTGGAATCTGACCTGAGGACAGTCAGAGACGCTGAAAGGACATAAAGCAGAAGAGCAACAGGGTGGATTCGGGTTTCAAAAGATTACTCTGGCTGTGGAGTATAGAGGGACAGAAGGAGAGGAAAAAGTCAGAGGACCCAGGTGCAATCCAAGACCTGGAAGCAGAGGAGAAATTAAAGAACAAAGAGGATAAGGCACGGGCATCTGCTGTGAGTGCAGTTAATAAACAGCTCCATCTGCGATGGACACGTCCCCCATTCCTTTTTCTGATTTGGAAAACACAGCAGGAGTCCACAAGAAAGCTGTCTTGGCATGATGCTTTGACAACAGAATAGGATTTCCTAAAATTCTGGCCGCAGATCTAATCCAATCAGTTATCAAGTGATTGCTGAGCCCCATGGTGTACCAGTGACATCTGGGTGCTAGGGATGCAGCGTGTAGAGCTATTGGGGACACATACTTAATAGGTTTCTGGCTCTTTAGAATTATACACTGGAGAATATGGATTAGACCCATAACCAAAATTATCTACCCTGTGTATTTCAGGATAATCCCATTAAAAATATTCTTTTCTGTTGTTACCATAAGACAAGGGTTGGAACATGTGTTCTGTTGTGGTGGGGTTGTTTTTCCTCAAAAATTCTAAAGCATTAAAGAAAAACCCTGCATCCTGTCCATTCTTATCCTTAAGTCTACTGGGAACTTCAGAGGCAAAGGAAAAGGGAAGCCAGAAAACCTTTAGTTTTTAAACAATGTATTAATTTGTCAATCAAAGATGTGTTGGTTTCTTATTCTTTGATTCACTTAATTTCTCTGCCTCTTTTACCTGGTCACAGTAGTTATGCATGAATCAGAGTGTTGATACCATCAGGGAACAGCAGAAGGAATGGTGGGAGGACCGTGGGCATCAGAGCCAGAAGGACGAGGCATGAGCCAGGTCCGTATCATGCTAGGGCTGAGTGGCCTGAGTCCACCTTTTGAGCCTCAGTCTTCCCATCTGCTAAATGGTGTTGAATACCTGACTCGCAGGCTGTGGGGTGGCTGGGTTAATCAGGGTTGGTATCTAGTACGGGTCCTGTACTTTGCTTATCAAGGTATGACTCTGCTACTGCTAGCATCACCAACAGTATTACACAGACTAACTTTTCCTCAGTTATTTGCTTCCCAGAATATGTCAAGTGGAAAATACAGATCTAGCATCAGAAGGTTTCATCCAGGACCTCAAAAGATAACCAAAATGTGGATGTTTACGTCCCTTATAGAACATGGTGTAGTATTTGTTTAGAATGTTGGACACACCCTCCTATCTATTCTAAATCATCTCTAGATGATGTATAATACCTAACACAATGGAATACTATGGAAATAGTTGTTTTGTTGTATAGGGAATAACAAGAAGAAAAAGTCTTGTACATGTTCAGTACAGATGTGATTGTTTTCAAATATCTTCAATCTGAGTTTGGCTGAATCCATGGCTACAGAGGGCTGACTGTACCTATACATGGTTGATATAATTGCTGAGGTCTACAAAACTGGCCCAGACCTCTCCCATAAGCAAAGCATCAGCCCAAAATATCATTCTCAGCACATGGTTAAATATTTCACCTTTCAAACATCTCCAGCACAGGTGCCATGCCTTAGGGGCCAGGGATCTTAGCAATGGTGGGTAAAGCTTAGCTCAAGCAAATGGTCTCTGTCTTCCACTTCCTCTCTATTCAAAATTAAAACTTTGTTGAGATTTGTCAGCATTGCTCAACTCACCTAGCAAAAATGAGAGTTTCATGGACTCTCAGGCAATGAGCAGAGGAACAGGAGCCAACTTATCTGAAACATGGCAATCGGTCATTCCAGGCATCCCAAGGAACTCCTGCTTAAGAACTTTCTGCATCACTGTGAACAAACTTTTAGGGGTTCAGTGTGTGTGCATCCTAAAGGAAGCATTGGTCTCTGGGGAGCTTTCTGCTTCCCTGAAGTCACATCTGTTTTGGTGGCAAAAGTATTGATCTCATGGCCTTTAGGTCAAAGCACATTTCTAAAACAGTCCAAAAATCAAAGTTTGCAGTGGAATGTAGGATCAGGCTACTGCGTGGCTTTACAGTGTGGGCTTATAACAGCCCCAGGAGGAAAGCACTAATGTTGCCATCTCACAGATGAGGAAACTGAGGCTCAGGGAGGTGAGTTAGGCTGCCTGAAGCTGCAGAGCTAGGAGTGGCAGAGAAGAAGGGGTTAGCGTGATCTGAGGCGGAGTTTTCTAATGGCTTCTATGTTGAAGGACTCATGACTATTCATTAGTATTTAAGGATTAGTCACATGAAATAAAAGAGGGATTTACCCCCTCCCCCTCTCACCAATGCATCCAACTCTGCTGCCTGGGACTCACCCTTTTCATGTATTTAGAACAGCACCCGTCTCAGTTGTTCTCCCTTGGCTGAAACATGTTTTCCTGACTGCTAAGTTCTACTCCACTGTCTCCTCCAGAACCTTCCAGCTTGTTCACTGTCAACGACCATCCAAGAGGCCTATCATTTTCACGGAACTTTGAATGAGGTCACAGTAGACTAAGCGTGGAAAGCAAGGTGAGAGGACTTGTGAGTTGGGAAGTCAAAACTACGTACCCACTTCCTGCCTTCTTGGACAAAAAGTATTTTATGGAAACAGGTTTATTTGAATCCTTGGCTGTATATGTTATCCACATCTTGGAAACGTGCTCCCCTTTCTGGCCCTTCATGTTGTGTCTTCCACGTGGTCCCAGTGTTGGTGACAATGCAAGTTAGGCTCCTCCCAAGGTTCTCATCCCTTGTGCTGAAGCACAGCTCCCCCTGGATACTGACTTAATCCGTTTTCTAAGACCAGGTAATTTAGAAGGTATAGACTTTTATCTGGCTCAAGACTCTGGGGGCTGGGAAGTCAAGAGCACTGTGCAACATCTGCTCAGCATCTGGGGAGGGCCTTCCTGCTGCATCAGAACATGGCAGAGGGCATGCGAGAGAGTAAGCATGCTAGCTAGGTCTCCCTGTTATAAAGCCACTAAAGCCATCCTGAGGGCCCCATCCTTATGACCCCATCGACTCTAATTACCTCCCAAAGCCTCCACTTCCAAGTTCCATTCGCGTATGAATTGGGGACTAAGTATCCAACACATGAACTTTTTAGGGGACACATTCAAACCACAGCAGCCACATAATTTCCAATCTCATATCCATAGATGTGCTTTACGGATGTCCATGAGTTCACTTTAATTTTACATAAAACCATATATGTACATGTGTGCATGCATATGAGCACAGACGCGTGTGGGGTGTGCAATTTTCCAGGGGAAGGACCCATGGCTTCAATTGAATTCTGGAAGAGGTCTCTGACCCAAAAAGATCCAGAAGTATTGCTTTAAAAAGTGCTTTCATTTCTGTCAAATCGGTCAGATTTCGACAAGAAGTGGGTCAGAGTGATTAAAAGCTGAAAAATTCAAGGATGGGCAATTTAATCTGTAAGATTTTAGGGAAAAGAAAGTACATCCTCCAAAAAGAATTCTAATAGAATGGGGACCCAGGTCCCATTCTGTGGAAGGGGTGGGCCAAGAATTGCATGAATTGGGAAAGAGAATAAGGATCTGGGGTAATACCAGTCAGGAGAGGACGGCCTGAACAGGCCTGAGGAGCAATGCCCTATTTCCAAGATAAATGCTGTCCAAAAGGTGGGTTCTAGAAGCATCTTGGGCAGGCTGTACACTGGCTCCTATTTTTACTTAAACTCACTGAAATAAATGTCTCCATGGCCCAGAAGTGCTGGCATCCCCTCTGAGCTGAACCTGCTGATGCACCAGAATTGCTCAGAGTGATGAGCTAATTAAAATTCTGTGGTCTTTCCCAGAAATGCCTCTATTTTTAACCTAATTCGGACTGTCACTAGAGTGGGAGGTTTATATATTTTTAAGAAAATACTTTTCCCCTTCTTAATATTCTTATGTATAATTCAGTTTTGTAGATAATTCTTCCAGTCTCCTTCAAGCATTTCTTCTAAAGACAGATGGGGATATTCCCAGGCAGAAAGGAATTGGTGGAAACCATGCACATCTTTGTCCTCTACCCTCCAGAGTCCCTAATTACATCTAAAGGGTACCAAAAGAAAAACATCATCTCCCTGTAATTTTCCTCCAATCCTAAGTTCAGGGTGGCATAGAACTTGCAATGTTTTCCTAAAATTCATGTATAAGTTTTTTATTAGAAATAATAGGATAGCTGGGAATGTAGTCCAGTGCTTGGGTGCTTGCCTAACATGCACAAGGCCTTGGATTTGATCCCCAGCACTGCAAAAATGATAGATAATTAGAAAGAAAGAATGATATGAATGTATATTTAGGTTCTTAGAAGCCACATAAGAATTTTAGCCCAAAGGTCGTTGAAATGCCTCATGTCTAAAATTGTGTGTGTAAATAACGTTGCTTCCATATTAGAGATGGTTCTCAATAAATTTCAAGCGTGAGTGTTTTCTTGTGAAAACTGCTCTTTCATTTAGACATGTCTCCATTTTCAAAAGAAAAAACTCAGTAAACCATAGGCACAATTAACTTTTATTGAGCAATCAAACTTTCCTTTTAAGAGAAAGAAGCAAATTATTAGGAAATAAATTCAACTTTTACTAGGATGACTATTGGAGCACAAGCTATTCAGGACTCTGCTGAACTTTACAGAATACACACTTGCATTCTTATTTTTTTTTCTTTTTCTTTTTGAAAAGAGAGGGACAGTGAGAGAAAGAGAGAGAGAGAGAGAGAAGGAAGAGAATATATTTTATTTGGTTCTTTGTGTGACCCCCATTGCTCCAACACTTCATCGTGTATGTGGTGCTGGGGTTCAAACCTGCGTCCTTGCGAGTGCCAGGCAGGTCTGTAACCGCTGAGCCCCTACTCCAGCCCCACACTTGCATACTAAAAATGATTTAGTTGGGAACTTTGTTTTCCCCTGTGCTTATATTTTTCCATTGCCATTTTTGTTTATTTTTGTTTTGCTGCATCTTGGAAGGCAAAATACATACATACATACATACATACTTACTTACTTACTTTTTGCTTTCTTGGGAGGGGAGTTAAAGGGAAATTATTTAACAATACAATGAAATGCTCACAACAAGGTTTAGAGAGCCTGGATCTTGGTCCTTGAGGAAATGTGAGCCCATGGGGCAGAGGGGACACAGGTGTTCTTAAGAACAGGCAGCCCTGCTCGTGATCCTAACTTTGTCTGAAGCTTTCTCCTTACAGGTGTGAACAGCAGGCTCGCTTCTATCAAAGTGCTGTGCTCTAGACAAAACCCTAGGTGTATGGGGAGGTCAGCCTGCGGCCAAGGCCAGTGGGGCTGGTCTAAGGCTACCACAGCTTCAGGCTCACACACAAGGCTCCCAGGGCATGCTCAGTGTTTGGAGCTCCTTTCTCACTTCAGTGCCTCTTGCTTGATTGCAGCCCCTACGCCCATGCCTGGTGCAAATTCCACATTGTGCAAGCCTTCACTATGACCTTGAGTGTGTCTACTCTTGCTGACCTTGTAAACATTTAATGTAGAAAAATGTCGATTGTGGTTTAGCTTCAATAATGATTGATCTCATGAAACCAATGGGACTTTCAAAACCCATCATGGGCTCACTTCCCTGCAGGCCTGCCAAAGGGTCTCTTGACAGCTGGACCCTACTGCTGTCCATGTTGGTCCAAAGGGCTGATGCTCAGAAAACCATTAAGTGCTCAACTTCCTGAAACATCTCCCACCTGAAATTGTATTTGCCCATTCCACTGCTCTCAGCAATGTGGCCTTGTTCTTAGAGTTGTGTGATTTTATTTGATCTTTCAAAGATACTGTAATACAAATATAAACTTATTTGAAAAGAACGTCTCAGAGAGTTGCTGTAACTGGTTTCCTCTCCTTGAGCTGATGAACATTTCATTTTGATGTTTATCTGGTGTCATGGTAACCGGGAAGACTTTTGAGATTTACTTTTCAGATTTACAAGTGATCACAGAAATTCAATTTAGCAAATGCTTACTGAGTACCTATGAAGTGTGGAAGGAAAAAAAGATCAGTCTCTTTCCTCAAAAGGGCATGGATCACACTGCCAAGGACTAGACCAGGAATTGCCAAACTTTTCCCAAAAAAGTCAAATGACAACTATTTTAGGTGTATCTAATCGTGTGGTTTCTGCTGTGATAATCTGACTCTATTGCTGTAGCACAAAAGCCACTATAGACTACAAGAAAACACATGAGCAAGGCTGTGTTCCAATAAAACTTTATTTATGGACTCTGAAATTCAAATTGAGTTTCTACTGGTCACAAAACATGAATCTTTTGATTTTTTTAAACTATATTAAAATGTAAAACCATTTGTGTCTCTCAGATTATAGAAAAGGCAGCTGGTTGACTTTGGCTGGTGAGCTGTAGCTTAGACTCCTGGCTAGCCTCTCAGATAGCACCGCAAGTGGAGTGGAGCTGTCTGCCTGAACCTCCTGAGCCTCAGTTTCTTCTTCTGTAAAGTGGGGTGAGAATCTTTGTCCCATGGACAGCAAGAATTAGAAACAAAACATGGAAAGCAGCAGATGAATGTTAGCTGATCCCCTTCCCGGATGATGATAACAACATTGATAATGGTAACAACAACTAACCTTTCTCAGCATTTGTTAAGTGCTCTATACTTTGTATGGTAGTTCATCTAGTCTAAGATGCCACTGATTTTAAAATGTCCCACTATTAAATGCATCCCCAAGAAGGAAAACGCTGTGGTTACCTTCTGAGACAGCATCAGTACAAGACAGGTCCTGATTCACACATACTAAAGTGTGTGTGTGTGTGTGTGTGTGTGTGTGTGTGTGTAGGGGGAGTGAGCAGGTGCATCTTAGAATCCATGCCACATGGCATCTCCTTCTATCCCACAATCATCGCAGGAGGTAGCTACAACTATCGTCCCTATTGTACAGATAAGGAATCAGAGGGGCGCTCTCCAGTCCATGCCCAACAGCTAGGAAGTGTCAGTTCTGCGACATGGAATTGGCAAGCTGGTGCAGAAGCTGAGCTATCCTTCAAGGACACAGATGCTAGGGACAAGGTAGGAACAGTTGGGACTTTAACTACGGCACAGGTGAGACTTCTCCTTGGTCAGAGTGGACTTGTACCAGGGCGGTCGGGCAGTCCCTCTGGTGCTTCCAGGTAGGGAGGTAGGGGGTGAATGCAGTAATAGATAGCAGGAATTTAAAAATGCGGACTAAAAATGGTAAGATACACTAACATCTTAGCATAAAGGTTTGTCTTAAAAGACGTCAAAAATGGACAGGAGCGGAAGCTAAGAGCAGGCATCGCGGACAGAGGACAGAGACTGGGGAGGCCATTCTTATGCTCAAGCTCTCAAGTACTGGCAGGGTGGCTGGAGGAAACCATGGTTCTCCCTGCATCTCCTCTGCTCAGCCAGGAGCCTCAGGCGAGACCATGTGCATCACAGGAAGCCGGAAGCACAAGATGTATGTCAGGCCTGAGCCTTAGAGTGCAGAGGATATAGGAGGATCTAGGACCCGATTCTCTCAAATTCTGCCTTGTTTTGCTCTCAAATCTCTATTATTATCTTATCCTCAAATAAACTTTTACGAAATGCTCAAAATATGCTAAATGAGACAGAGCATTTCTCTTCTTCCTACAAAACTCCAGTTACTCAAAAGAGTGCAGTCCGTACCCTCAGCCTGTGTTATTATACAGAAAGAGATTAACCTGTAAGCCCATGCCTGCTCACCTGAGAAAGGCCTGGGTACAGAATTGGCCACTGGCTGGCATCTGGGAACTTGGACTCTGGAAGGATTCTTACCATTCCCTAACTGGTAACGATCGCAGGCTGGCCCTAAACTTCATAAACAATGTGGATCATGCCTAGTAGCTGATTTTCCTTCTGAGAGCCTGGAATTTTGGTATGCACCAGGCAAAGGGTGCCCAGTCAGATCTCTGGTGTTAAGTCTCTAGCGAGTTTTCCTGTTAGGCGACATTTAACGTGTTGTCACAATTCCATGTTGGAGGAATTAAGTGCGTCCTGTATGGCTCCACTAGGAGAGGACGTTGGAAGCTGTCACCTGATCTCCTCTGGACTTTGCTCACTTTCTTCACTGATTTTGCTCTCTGCCCTTTCACTGTAATAAATCATCAACAAAATATGACTACCTGCTTCCGAGTGCTCAGAGTCCTCCTAGTTTGGTCATCTAACAGGAGGGTGGTATTGAGGACCCCTGACACAGCCATCCTCAGCCAACTCCGTTTAGAATTCCATCCTTCTGAAACAGGAAGGCCTGGGGGATAGGAGGGGGCTGCTTACTCTACTGCTATAATTTGAGTGTTAAATGTCTTCCAAAGGTTCATGTGTTAACAGCTTGGTCCCCAGGATGGCACTATTGGCTTCTGTGGTCCTTTAGCGTGCAAGAACTCATGGGAGGCCCCTAGGTCATTGGGCGTGTCCTTGAAGGGGACTGTGGGGTCCTGGCCTCTTCTTCTTTGCTTCCTAGCAAAGCATTTTTGTTCTACCATGCACTCCAGTTGTGCTCCAGCCATGATATGCTACCTTTCCATAGGCCCACATGCATGGGTCCGATTGATTATGGACTGGAAGCTCCAAAAATCTGAGTCAGAATAAACCTTTCTTTTTTTCTTTTTTTTAAAGAGAGAGAGAGAGAAAGAGAATCAACTTTATTTTTTTAATGTAGGTTTTTCGTTTTGTTGTTTTTCTGACACTCAGTGGTGCTGGAGTTGGAATCTGGGTTCTTGGGCATGCCAGGCAAGCACTACAACCACTGAGCCACCATTCTAGCCTTACCTTTTCTCTTTATAAGTTAATTATCTCAGGTATTTCATTATAGTGACAGAAAACTGACTAATCCATACTGATCCTCAACAAAAAGTGCAACAGAAGGCAGGACAAACTAGGTTATTGATCCTTCCATTCAAATGTGGACTAAAGGCACATTCCATGTTTGGGGAGAGATTAACATCATTATTTCTTAAAGGTGAATTCAGAGTATCAAACAGGAAAACAGGTATTCCCATGTGCCAGAAATAATAGAAGCAAAGTGCCGGGGTTGATCTCCCACCTCTGAATGGCTTTTCTTATTCATTCACTGGATATTTGAGTTTTAATGACTATGCTAGACTCAAAGATGTGCAGTTGGGGTCAAACCTGGTGCATTTTTAGGTTCCTCCATGGTACCATGCTTTGAACGTAGTAAGTGGTCAGATGAGAAGAACCATTTAAGACTGGGAGGTCAACAAGGTCTATGGCTGCAGGGAATACACTTGACACTGAAGTGCATGCACCCCAAAGGTAAGTTCCAGATATTCAGAAGGGAAAACTGGCATTCCAAGTGGCAGTCACAGCACATGCAAAGTGTTGGAGCCAGCAATGACCATGAAAAATTGAGGGGGAACTAGAGAAGGTTAGGCAGAACCAAGGGAGTGCCAAGATGAAGTTGGGTGGAATTGAATGATGATGCTGAAGTGTAAAGCAAATGAGTTTGAATGCAATGAGGAAGAAAGTAGTTGTGCTGAAAGTGATGGTTTGGGAAGATGGATTTGGGGACAGCATAGAGGAATGGCTTAGATGGAGCTGGGGAAGGAGCTGAGAAGTTGCTGTAAGGGTCTGAACATAATGTCAACCAGCATGATAGTCCAGGTGTATGGGCTAAAGTCAACACTGGAGTCTGCCCCAGTGCTAGATCTGCTGCTAAGACAAGTAAAGTCTTGAACCACAGTCTCAGATATTCTTTCCCACTTTCTCTTTTTAGGATTCTAATAGATCCAGGTTCAAATTAGGGATGGTAGTATGTTTTTTAAGAAATTTTCTAAAGAGAAAATTGTTACCTAATTAACATTGGTGGGGTCTTAAAGATAATCAGAGAATGAGTGCAGAAAACTGAACAAACAATGGCAACAATGATGGGAATAAGGGAGCCTGCAGAGAAAATTTAAAGACAGTCTTAATTCCCACAAAAATTATGCATAAAGGAAGACAAACGTCTCATAGCTAGAAGCCGTGAGTTTCAATAACAATAAGCTACCGGTAAAAAGAAAAGCAAGGAGGAAAAAAAATTGGTTTAAATAAACCCAAGAGAAAAATGAATCTGGTTTACCCACCCCATTCGTCATGTAATATGTTCAGTACTCTCAGGTTCAAAACAAGCCACCCCGTCAAAATATTACTTATAAAACTGCCATGGAGTCTGATAAATTCTAACAATTGTATCTGAGCTCATTCTGTGTTTTGAAATGGAATATGAGCTACTGATCAGGAAGCTAATTGCTTTTTAATATATTCAGTCCAGCTACTCATCCAACCAAGCCATTTGCTTACTAGGCTGGTGGCGCACTTCAGTTAGCTTTATTGCCAGAATCAATATAGGCCAGTGGGCTAGTGCCGAGGCTATCTTTATGGGCAGAGATATGAGTTTGGGGGAGAAACTGCTCACCCTATTTTCAGGAGAGGTACTGCTTCATGTACAGCCATTCTCTCTCTCCCTCCCTCCTTCTCTCTCTCTCCCCCCCATCTCTCCAGAGAATGAATATAAAACCTATAATCTGTAGATCTGTATTGAATATACAAGGCTGGTACTAAATTCAATAGGATAAGCAGTTCTGCAATTGGCCCCCTTCCAGTTAATTATCTTGCCTTGGTCACCATTGGCAAAGACCAATTTCTGGTTTAATGCGGCAGAGAGAAGGGATATAGATATAAATGCCTGTCAACCGACTCTATTCTTACTAAAATATTCCCCATAGAGGAAATCACATGCCTATTCTGTTTACTTAAATTTGCCTTTTAAGCAGTTGGTAAATTAGGAATTTTAATAGCAGAAATAAATTCATTTGGTGCTATGTGTATTTCAATCCCATTTCCAGCAGGCATTGGGAAGCCACTTCTATATTTCATCTTTGAATATTATATCACTATATATATTCCCTTGGAAAAAACACATTGCCTTTGGGGCAATGAAGATCCTGCAGGTTTTTTTTTTTTTTTAATTAAACAAGCACGCGCAAAGAGCACATCAGGAAACACTGACGCTGGCTTCAGAATACCCGCGCTCATGGTGCAACCCTTTCAGAGTGGCATCTGTTAGTGGGAAACCGGAGCAAAGACCGGACACCAGCCTCCTCCACCTTCCACTGTCTGACCACTGCTGTGCCTCGGCAAGCGAGGCTGACACTAAATTGTGGCACCAAGCGGAACTCCCCAGAGTTCTCTTCGGCTTATTTCTCTGAGCCACTAGCACCCTGTCACCCATACTTTCCTTCGCCTCTCTGCTCCCACCGTGTACTCTCTCTTACTGTAAAACACGCCTTCTTCTTCCTCTGCCCAACTCTCCTCCTCCGTCCAACTCTCCTCCTCCATCTTGAGCCCTCCCTTCATGCTGTTCTCCTCTCGAAGCTCATGCCATTCTTTCCCTTCTCCTCATTTCCCAAGAACTCCCAGCCACCCTGCATCCATCCTTAATTTATTCACTTTCCTTACAAATATTTTGTTGCCTCCTAAATACAATCTGTGTATTTAGGCTCAGTTCGCTGCACTAGATCCCTGTTCACCTTGTAGTCTAGCTAGAGGGAGAAGGCAAAAAGTGAGGCCACACAAGGGGCTCAGGAGAGTGAGGCTGGACCGTGGTTTAGGGGTTGGGGAGATGGGAAGAAGATGGCAAAGGGCCATCGGAGTGGGCTGATGAGAAAACTGGCAGAATTTGGGCATGCACAAGGTAGATGAGGGTGGGTACAAATGAAAGCATGGGGGTCAGAGTTGGGTGCAGAGGGTGACAGGAGGAAAGGCAAGATAGGGGACAGTGTGGAATACTCCAGAGGGTGCATGAGGGGCGGACAGGAAACCCATCAACCTCCCTGCCTCCTCCAGGGCTCTTGAGCCGCCTGGCTGGGGTGGCTCCCTACTGTGCCTTAGTGCAGGGTTTAAGTCCCCAAGCTCTTTCTCACATTGAGAAGCAGCAGCAGTGTGAGGACAGGCACTGCCTATCACGGCCTCAAAGCCAGTCACCTCTGGAGCAGCCACTGCAGTGGCTTGCAGTGAAGGGGTGAGGCTGCTGAATCAGAAGCAGAGAGCCTCCAGCTGTGGTATGGTATTGGGCTGGGGGCAGGGCAACCAGGGAAGACTGTTGATAACATTCAAGCAAGATCCAGTGACACCAGGTGTTATGGTTTAGATGTCCCCCAAAAACTCATGTGTGAGACAACGCAAGGAAGATCAGAGGAGAAGGATTTAGTGTGCCCCTGATAGGCATCAGCTTGGCGGTAAATGTAGGCAGGGAGGGTGTGGCTAGAGGAGGTGGGTCTTTGGGGACCTGTCTTTGGGATCATACATTTTTCCTTGATGGAAGAAATCTCTCTCTCTGCTTCCTGGTTCCATGTCCTGAGATGCTTCCCTCTGCCATACCCTTTGGCCATGCTGTTCTGCTTCTACCTTGGGCCCAGAGCAGCTGAGTCTGCCATCCGTGGACTGAGACCTCTCAAACTGTGAGCCCCCAAACAAATTTTTCCTCCTGTAAAATTGTTCTTGTCAGATCTTTTGGTCACAGTGAAAAAGCTGAGTAAAACCCCAGGGCCACTGCCCAGGAAGTACTGACACCTCACGTAGGACATCTCGATTTCTCCAGAGGACAACTGCTCATGAGCAGGCCACTCCCTCTCCCAGCCTAGAGGTCACTTGAAGATCAATAGGACATCACTGGTTTCTCCTGACTGAGGATACCGGTGTTGTGTGGATCCCGTGAGCGAGTCCTCCACAGAACAGGACACATACACCAGGAGTCCCAAGGTGTCTAGCCGGCCGAGTGACATCATTATGGAATCTGTTTCCCTAGAAACCCACAATGACAGCACATACCTAAGACACTTGTGACTAATCCCTCCGTGCCCTTGACTCCTCCTTTAACATTTAACGAGAAGGACAGTCCCAGAGACTTCGTACTTCACGCTCAGCTGACCTCTCATCCTCTCTTCCCTGGCTGGGAATGTAGTTGTCCGGTGATACATGTGAGGCCTGAAGTCAACATGGCCGAAGTTCATCAGGCCTGGGCAGCAGGGATTTGGACAGTTCTCCTCGATATCAAAGGTTGAAAGGGCAGGAAAACCTTGGCCCACATATCAACATGTATGCCTGCAAGTTTTGAGAGGCATTTAAAAAAACCTTTACATAGGTGACGGTCACTGCTATTGGTATTCCTACTTAGGCAACAGGTGCCAATTTCCCTTGAAAAGCTCTCTCCTTTCCTGTTTTATACGTCCATACCTGACAGCTGTGATTGCCTTGCACTACCTGAGGGGCATGAGACTGCTATTCAGGAGGTTTGAATTCTGACCCTAGACCAGATACCACCTGTCAGGCCTTAAGATCTCTCTGAACCTTTCAAAATGTCAGATGTTAATACCAAGGATGATCTGAACTGTGGTTTGTGCCTTCAGTTGCAGTCAAGCCAAGCCTATCTTTGTAGGGTAGCCTGGTCTGCACCTCCCTGCCAGTCTGCCTCTTCCTGCTTCTTTTCTGCAGAGTGTAAGCCTGACACCCTTAATGAGCTCCCTGGAGAGCCACTCTTATACCTGGCCTGCCTCTGAGACAAGTTCTATTCTCTCGTGTTGAGTCTAGTCCAAAGCGGCAGTTCCAAAACATACTTCTCTACCAAAGGGCCTTAGGCTTCCCCAACAAGCCCGACCAAACTTGACTTGGCAAAAGTAGTTTTAAAACTGGCTACATTGGAAGTTCTGTGAGGGAAAGGTACACCTTTCTAGCGATAATCTGTAAGCTCTCAAAATCACCACATGCTCCCTAAGAAAGCTCAGGTGTGTGCATCTCATTGTCAAGGCTGATATTTATCTCACGTTACAGAGTATTGTCATGGAGCTAAAGAACACCATGCAGCAAGTTCAAGGTATTATATTTGGGGGCCTCGGGGTGGAGGGATTGGGAAAGGGAAGATAGGAGAGAGAGAATTTTCCAGTTGGTTTTGGAAAATTTAGCTCGGGTGAAACAAAGTTAATTATACCTTTTGGGGCCTGGAAGGCTGTCATTTTTCCTTTCCCCCCAATATTAAAATGTTCCCAACAATTCTACCCTAGCTTTGCATCAGCAACTTGAACACAAGTCAAAAACCTAAACCTCTGGAGTATGTGCTTGAGCGGAAACTTACGCAATTCAAAATAGAGCTATGCAGATGCGGTGGGCTCCTGTGACTGATGGATGCTCCCTGCACCTCCCTGCTCCCAGAGGGCACTTCAAAGGGTTCCTGCAGTTTTATTTATTAGGGATGATGAATAATGTGCAGATATATCCTCAAGATCAGGGCTCTTAGCACTGTACTGATTGAAATCTTTGGTAAGAGTGCATAAATGTATGAGTGCATGTAGGAGAGAGAGACAGGGATGAGGGTGGTGGGCCTAGAGAAGATGACTTGGGGTACAGAAATCCTAATCAGTTTTTGTTCAAGACACAATTAATAGAACACCAAGTTCTAATCCAGTGCAGGGCTTGACATCTGAACAATGCGGACTCTACACAGGGGTGAATGGTTTGCCCAAACTCAACATTTCAGCACCTATGGGAAATGTTTAGATGAAAGTTTTAGTCCACATGGGCAAATAGGAGTGCGACTCTTGAAAGCAACACTTCCACTAACCCATTCTGTAATATGTGAAGCAGTCAGTTAAGATATTAGTATAAAGTCTTTCTACAAAGAACTATTTCAAACCACAATAATAAGAAATTGACAAGACTCTTCCAGGGCCTGGGGGTATAGCTAGCTCAGCGGGGTACATGCTTATGTGAGGCCCTGGGTTCCATCCCCAGCACCAACAAGGGAAAAGGTGGGGGGGGGGGGAAGAGAGGAGGAGAAGTAATCCAGGGAATAACTAATTTGGATATATCCACTAATAGTATTTATATATAGTTGAGTCCCTAACAATTGTCTGACCAATGAATCAAAGAAATCTTGACATGAAACAAGCCACTTTGGTAGATATTATGGTGTGATGTTAAATGTTCCACAAAAGCCCATGTCTTGAAGGCTTAGTCCCTAGCCTGTGACACTACTGGGAGGTGGGGGAATCTTTAGAAGGTGAAGGATAGTGGAAGGAGGTTAGGCCCCTGGGGTGTGCCCTCACAAGAGATATTGGGACCTCCTGCCCCTTCCTGTCCCTCTCTTTCACTTTCCAGCCACCATGAGGTGAACAGTTTTCTTTGCCACATATTCCCACTGTTATGGCCTGCTACAGGCCCAAAGACATTAGGGCTAAGTAACTATGGACTGAAACCTTTGAAACCGTGAGACAAAATAAATCTTTCATCTTTATAAGTTGATTTTCTCAGGTATTTTGTCATAGCAATGGGAAGCTAATACAATAGACTTAAACCAGCATGTACAAAGTCCTAATGAAACCAGACTGTCTTTGAAACTTCTTTACTCTTTACAAAACTCTATACTAACATTCTTCATCTTCTCCCCCCTACCTGCTGGCTGTTGAGGAGTGAGCCCAGGGCTCACACTCCACCACTGCGCTGCACCTCCAGTCAACACCGTCATTCTTACTTACTAGACCTAACTCATACCAAGCCATTTGAAAAACGGTATGGACAAGCTGTCTGCAAGGACAGGAGAAAGCTGCAGTGGGTTTGTGCGTCAGTCACACTGCAGTAACAAGCAATTCTGATCAACCTCAGAGGCTTAAAATGCCAACAGTTTATTTCTTGCTCAAGCCACATGACGACTAGTGATTGGTAGGGGCCCCTGCTCATTGTCACTTGGGGATGCAGGTTTCAGGAGAAGCCATCATCCTGAATACTGTTGGCTGATATGCAAGAGGCCTGGAAGGTCTCTCACAGGTCATTAAGTGCTCCCCGGCCCAAAG
>PVKS010033963.1:0-21293 GCA_004027875.1 Aplodontia rufa | reverse complement strand
ATTTAGAATCAGCACATTATAGTGACACAGCAATATCTATGTTCATAGCAGCTCAATTTACTATTGCTAGACTATGGAAACAACCCAGATGTCCCTCACTGGAAGAATGGATCCAAAAACTGTGGTACATTTATACCATGGAATTTTACACAGCAATTAGAAACAATGATATTGCAGCCTTTGAAGGTTAATGGATGGCCATGGAAGAAATTATGCTGAGTAAAATCAGCTTAAGCCAGAGAACTAAGGGTCGAATGTCTCCACTCATCTGTGGAGGTTGGGACTAGACCCTGGCCAGTGAGAAAGTTGGTCTATTATGATGTGTTAAATACAGATAAGATGTAATGCTATACATTTAAAGATGTTGTGGGAAGGGGAAGGGAGGGATAAAGGTGGGTAATTGGGGGGGCACTCCTCGGGGTAATTGTAATATCCAGAATCTATACACATTTTATATTATTTTGTTAAAAACTTGTATAGTTATTAAAAAATAAAATAAAAAAAAATTATGTCTTTTGACTATGTCCCCCACATGCCTCATATAATTATTCTCTTTTCTCTGTGTGCTTTCAACATATTTTCTTTTGATTTTCTTTACCTTTACTTCTTTTCTCCTAAGCTGCCACAAAACCACCCAGTAGATTCCTATTTTTAGATATTCCATTATTAACTTAGAATGTTCACTTGTGTGTGTGTGTGTGTGTGTGTGTGTGTGTGTTGATATGGATTGAACTCAGGACCTCATGAATGTTAGGAAAACACTCTTTTATTGGGCTATATCTCCAGCCCAACACACACACACTATTAGCAATATTTTTTATGAATACTTATTCTCTGTCAAATTATACAGTGTTCTCATCAATTACTCTCCCTTTTTTCTCCTATTTCTTTAATATAATATAACTTATTCTTCTCTTCCAATTCCCTTCTCTTCCAATTTCAAAGTATGAATTTTTGGTCAGTCTCTTTCTATTGTTTATTTTTATCTTCTTGACTGGTCACATCTTCCTATTTGTTCTTCTTATGACTAATACTATGTGTACTCAAACTGTAGTGACTCTTGTTGCCTGGGGATATAGCTGAGTGGTAGCGCACTTGCCAAAGCAAGTGTGAGACCTTGGGTTTGATGCAACTCCATATAACTTTTATCAACAATGATCTTGATTTTCTTCTATATCAGCCTACTGGGTGAAGGGATGTTTTTATATTAATGAAGGCATGGATTAGACTTGGTTGGGTCTGGACTGCAGTTTCAGTTAAACTTGGTTCAGCTCTGGTTTAAGCCTGTTCCTTGGGTGTTCTTTCAGACTTTGAATTGAGTCTAGCTATTGTCTGTCTCTTTAGCTTTAGAAATTTTGTTATTCAGATGTTGGAGCTTTGTTTTATTCTCTCTGCTGCTATATGAAGCTTCAAAATCTGATAAACATCCCGAGGTGGAGACCTGGTATTTCTTCGTTTTCGCTTCCTTCTGTTTAGTAGAACTTTATTTTCAAAGAAACATGAGTGAGACTGCAGATGATTTTGTTCTGCCTTTGTAGCCGCCCTCTTCATCTTCTATACAATCCCAGTACACAGTTGATGACTAATTAATAAATTCAGCCTCGGGGTTGGGGATTTAGCTCAGTGATAGAGAGCTTGCCTAGCATGCGCAAGGACCCAAGTTTGGACCTCAGTCCTGAAAAAAAAAATTCAGTCTTGCTTTTGGGCCTGTCCCATTTCCAGTCCTTTGGCTTGGTTCCATGTAGCTGTTCAAAACACCGATGATCTTAGTAGAGTAAAGAGTAGCTCAGTACTTCTGTTTGGACCCAGAGTTGTAAAATGCTCCCAGGAATGAAAATGGCCAGTGAAAGGACTTTTTTCCTTTCTAAAATTTGGTTCATTTAGGCCTTGTTGCTTTTAGAACTCTGAAAAGTCTTTAAAAACATGATCATGGGACTTGGTTTTTCAAATTGCAACAGAAATGTGAGCCTGTTTTTCCCTATGTTAATTACATGGCTTTTGTTCCTATCACAATTCTCTTGATTTTTCTTGTGTTGTTGTGAACTTGAGGATATATTTGTTGAAAAAGATTGCATATCACAAAGGGTGAGTGCATTTCGTGATGAGATAGTCACATTCATGCATGTTAAGAGATGTTCAAGGGGTGGACTCTAGCAGACATTGCTGGTTGTCTACTCAGGATTTATTCCCTACTTTTCCCCTCTTTACAGGAGTTTAAATCTGCTCAGGAACCCACCTTCCTATGTACGATCATATACAGGCAAATGCTTAGCTCCAGGGAGTGGATCTAATTGGTCCAAGGAAGATGTCATCCCTATTGCCAATGAGTTAGTTAAGGAAGATATAGGTGGTTCAATGATTTGGGATGGATGGAATCTTCACACTACCATTGATTGTGGGAGGTTCACAGCAAGGAGAGTTGGAAAATGGCCAAGGTATAAGTTTTCTAATTTAGTTTCAAAAGTAGAATAGTGTTTTGTAAAAGCAGTTCAATGATATTAAAGTTGACTTTTAACATGTGTCATAATGTGCCCCTGGTAGCCTCTTAGGGCAAAGTGCATTTGTTTATATATGACCCAACCAAGGTCATTCACTTGACGGTGTATAAGGCCTCATTGTAATGTGGCGTATTAGATCCCTTTGCAACTAACTCATGGTGCCATGAATTAGAGCCCTGTGTTCAGCTTGGTTCTTCAGTTTCATCCACGGTAACAAATGAAGCTCTGTCTTTGGGACCAAACTGGATACATAGCTAAAGTCAACCCCAGGGAGTGATTGCTTTTCTCTGGCATTATATCTTCATTTCCCGCGTAATTCATTTGGATTTCTGTGGCTTATGCCGAGACACAGCAACCCATTCACATTTATAAGTGCTCCTGGATAGCTTTATATCTTTGATAATTGGGCCCTAGTGATATTTTAGTTTTATGCCTATCAGTATTTCATTCTTGAATGAATGAAATGTTTCATATGTTCATTCTTTACCTCAATAAGCATTGATTGAAAACTTGATACTTCTGGTGCTGTGTTGGGAGTTTGGGGAATGGAGACAAGATCCTCATCTGTGCCTCCCCCATAGAAACAGTAACAAGTATTAATTCACAAGAATTTGTTCACATTGGAGCATGTTTGTAGTGACAAAGGGGGAACCAACCTAACTACTCCTCTCCAGGAAATGGCCAGATGAATGGTAATTTGTTAAGATAATAGAAGTAAAGAAAGTAAATAGCAAAAAAATGCAGACAGCCTGATACCTTTTACATGAGTATTAAAGATTCAATAGGTACAATAATATATCTTGATCAATAATTTACATACACAAAATAAAATATGCAAAAATGCTTGAAATGGGCAAATCCTCTCCGGAGAAAAGAATGAGGGGAGTATAGGAATGGAGATTTACCTTGTTAGTAACATTATTATTATTTTAAAGAGAGAATGATAAAGTCAGACAAAATATTCATATTTGTTTAATTTTGGTGGCGGGTACTTAGGTGTCTATTGTATATTTGTTCTGTATTTGGTTATGTATGAAATTATGTATAATTAAAAGAACATTTAAATTTAAAAAACAGCCATTATCCATATATGAATATTTTAGTGAGGAAGAAAGACAAACTAATAGTGGTTTGATAAATGCTGGTAACACAGAAGACAGAAGAGTTGATAACTCAGCCTGAGAGTTTGGGAAGATTTATAGGAAGAGATAATGTTGGGTTGGAGTGTTGGAAACAATATGGAACTAGGAGGACAGGTGAGGGAAAAATGTTCTAAGTAGAGAGCAGAGTTCTTTATCACTGGTAACTCCGAAGTATCAGGATAATAACAACTGTATTGAAAAGTTACGGTGTGCTCAATGTTCTTTATGTGTTATTCATGTTGATCTTTACAAGCTCATAAGTCAAGCGTTTGTGTCCCTATTTTATAAATGAAATAGCTCAGGTTTAAATGGCTCCATATCACACGGTTCATAGGCAGTGGGTGTCCCATTGAGCTCTGTTGGACTTTAAATTTTGTGTTCTTTCCCTCTGATCATGCAATACCTCATACATCTGCCCCACCAAAGAGTTACACAGAAAAAAAATTCTTTATCCATAGTAGTTTTAAATGGTACAGCTCCGAGGTAGCTTTTCAAGGGAAGGGCAAATCATACAGCCAAAAAAGCCAGGTGTGGTGGCACATGACTGTAAGCCCAGCCACTTCAGAGGCTGAGATAGGAGGATCACAATTTCAAAGCCAGCCTCAGCAACTTAGCAAGGCACTACGCAACTTAGAACCTGTCTGAAACTAAAACATAAAAGGGCTGGGGATGTGGCACAGTGGTTAGATGCCCTGGGTTTAATCTCCAATACCACTCCCCCCAACCCCCCCCCAAAAAGATTAACAACCTTGGAAGAGTCCAGATCTGACTGTCAATTTACACAAAGTGTGGAGGACATTTGAATAACACCTCTAGTGTAAGATCAGCAAATTTAGACTGTGGAAAACACTATGTGAAAAATGATCTAGTTTCCTCAACAGTTGCTTTTTGAGGGAAAAGGGATAGAGGGAAAAAAACCAAAGATTAAAAATGACCCAAGAGACCTATCAACCAGCATGGATGTTGGATCTGATTGAATAGATCATAAAAAGAAATGAAGAAATGATTGGATAATTGATGACATTAAGAATTGCTGCTGCTTTTTTTGAGTGTGATGATTTTAGGATGGTTATTTTTTGAAAGAGTTATTACACTTACAGATATTTTATAGGAAATGGTTTATCTTGTATCTATTTCAAAGTAATGGGGGTAGATGGATATTTGGTAAGTGTATATAAAAATAAGATATGCACTTATTTGTATATTTATTAATGCTGAATTACACTAAGGGTACAGAAAGGATTATTACATTATTTTCTATTTTTGTGTATATTTAAAATATTTTAAAATAGAAAGCTAGGAAAAGGGGTAAGCCATAAAAATTACCTTGTTTAATTCTCTTGCTAATGTTTGAAGCCCCTTCATGGAATGTCAGTTATACAAAGTTGTGAATTCATTCCTTATTCTATTTTAAAAACTATTTTTCTCTGTGAAGTTTATTATTTTTCAAATTAAATCATCCTTGTAGAGAAGGAAAAAATTAATGTTCTTGACCATGTTGTCTTGGATGGGGGACTCCTTTTGTTACATGGCACTGTAAAGTTTCAATCTTTAAAGGGTAAAAGTTATGTAGCCTCATTTTTCACTTTTAAGGGAAATGAAAATATTTTATCATACATTTAGATTTAAAATAAATGTTGCAATTTTGATCACAGGTTCAGTCGATAGTCTTAATTTCAAAGTTAATTATAGAGCTCTTTAGAGATAAATCACTGTGGAAAAATTTCAAGTATGAACTTAACTGTAAAACCTTTTATTTTAGCCAGGTGCAGTGGTACAGACTCATAGTCCCAGCTACTTGGGAGGCTGAGGCAGGAGGTTCACAAGTTTGAGGCCAGCCTGAGCAATTTAGTAAGACCTGATGCAAAATAAAATAAAAAGGGCTGGCGGTGTAGCTCAGTGGTAGAGCTCTTGCCTGGCAGGCAGGAGGCCCTGGACTGAATCCCAGATACTCAGAAAGCTGGTGCAGGAGGATTTCAAGTTCCAGTGCTTACTGTGCAACTTAGTGAGACCCTCTGTCAAAATAAAAAAATTTTAAAAGAGGATGGGGGTGGTGGGGGTGGGGACGGCTGGAGCGATGGCTCGGTGGTTACGGTGGTTGCCTAGCATGTGTGAGTGCACGGGTTCAAACCCCAGCACCACATGCACAGCAAAATGTCAGAGCAATGAAAGTCACATGAAAAAACTAAAATAAAAATTGTTTCTCTCTCTCTCTCTGTCCCTCCTTCTTAAAAAAAAAAAAAAAGACTGGGGATGTGGCTCAGTGGTAGAGTACCCCTGGGTTCTGTTGCCACTACAGAAGAAATAAAAGACACCAATATGATGATTAAGTGTCAGGGTGTCAGCAGCACACAGATCTGGGTTGGTTCCTTGGGCCCGTTTACCTTGGGCACATTAACTATTGTCTTTAAGGTTCATTTCACTCAGATGGACAACAGAGACGATAGTCACCCCAATCCTGCAGGAATTTTGTGAAGGATTCCATGTGATAACTTATGCCTAGCATGTAGAAAATTCTCTGCAGGTAGTAGTTCTTCTAATTCTCAGGATCCCCGCATGTATAATTAAGATAATAGAGGCACTGGGGACAGGTATTGGGAATATGGATGCTATGGTGCAGGCTTCTGGTTTGTCATCCATGTTGAAAGCAAGATACTAACTACTCTGCTCGGCTCTTGCAAGTTCCAAGACTAAAGTACAGTGAGGTGAGAAACCAGGTCCTGCGCGTTCTCCAGCAGCAATCAGCCACACTGAGCCTGGGAGTCCACACAACTGGAGTCTGTTTAAAATGGTTTTCCTAGTTGGGTGTGGTGGCCCATGCCTGTAATCCTAGCAATTAGGGAGGCTGAGGCAGGAGGATCACACTTTTGAGGCCAGCTTCAGCAACTTAGCAAGGAATAAAGAACTGGGGGTGTATCTCAGTGTAAAATGCCCTTGGGTTCAATCCCCAGGGCCTGACCCCCACCAAAAAAAAGTATTTTGTTGGGGTCTGACCTTTGGTCTGACCTTCACTTCATTTCATCAGCTGCCCTGGAGCCATCTTGTTACTATTTGTATAAATTCCTTCAGGAGGGGCTGCTAGGTCGTGCTTTGTTATACAAAAGGTCAAACAGGGTGGGTCAGAATGTCTCCCTCACAGAATGTTCCTAACTTTTGTCAGTACTGAAATCTACATAACACCCTTAGAAGGATTATTGATTCCTTGGCTGTCTCCCCTCCTCCTCTATAAAAACCCATGTGCCTTAGTAATAAACGGATTCTGAGCTGCCATCAGCTTCGTGTGGTTGACTCGTTTCCCCGGCTGGGAGGGAAGGGGTCCCTGGACGAGGGGGACCCGGGTTCCAGCCGTCGGCACTCACCCTCATCTCCTGATCGGCTCCTGGGGGGCAATCCAGCTCCCCACAGTATTTCACATGCATCAGGCTGGAAATTAAGTCTCTGAAATTGAGAAAAAGAAGTGATTTCAAATGTGTATGTATTCACACATTTTTTAATAGCAATCAAGACAATCATACTTGTGTTTGTTACCAATTTTTTTCATTTTTAATTAAGAAGACTATAATGTGCTTGTGTGTACGATGATGGGGATCAAACCTAGAGTATCACACATGCCAAGCATGTGCTATCACTGAGCTACACCTCCAGCCCCTGTTTTTTTTCTTAAGCATAATATTAAAAATGTATCTGGACATTTACCTTAAACATATTTGGAAATGCTTCCCTTGGTTGTGTGTGACTTTTGCATATGTGCACTTTTCGAAGGGTTTTTAAGATTCATCTTTTTTTTTTTAAAAGAGAGAGAGAATCAATTGTATTTAGAATTAGTTGTATTTATTTTTCCATCTGATTTTTTTTCTCTGACACTTAATTGTGTATGTGGTGCTGGGGTTTGAACCTGGGTCCTTGCACATGCCAGGCAAGTGCTCCAACCACTGAGCCCAAGATTCATCTTTTTTTTTTTTTAAGACAAAATATAGGAGTGGGAAGTTGTTGACTTTTTAGATGCCCACTGGTTGTTTTTACAATGTCTTGCAAGAAAGAATATGCTTCAATTCCTGTCCTGCTCTAAGTTTCTAGGTGCCACCAGCTTTTCCACATACTGTTTTTTTCCTTAAAAAGAGAGAGAGAGAGAGAGTGAGTGAGAGAGAAAGATAATCAATTGTTGTTTATTTTTTCATCTGACTTTTGTTTTTTCAACACTTAGTTGTGTATGTGGTGCTGGGGTTCAAACCCAAGTCCTCACACTTGCCAGGCAAGTGCTCTATTGCTGAGCTGCTGAGCCACCACTCTGGCCCCTCCACATACTTTTCTTTCTTTTTTCCTTTTTTTAAGAGAGAGAGAAAGAGAGAGAGAGAGAGAGAGAGAATTAATTTTACTTAGTTTTACTTTTGGCTTTCATTGCTTTGCTGTGCATGTGGTGCTGGGGTTCGAACCTGCATCCTTGCACATGCCAGGCAAGAGCCATAACTGCCGAGCCACAGCTCCAACCCCCCACGTACTTTTCTTAAGCAAATATATTCTGGCAATCTCCTACTCAACATAACTAGGTAGCAATAGTAAATAAGCTTAGCATGTTAAAAAATGCAGCTTCTATAATTTATGGCCAGAAATCATTTATCTTTAATATCTGATTGATTGCTTGCTGGTGAGACAAGCATTGCATACATACATGAATATAAAATTAAACAAAAATTTATTGCTATAGTTTGGATAAGTATCCCCAAAGGTTCATGTGTTAAAGGCTTAGACCTCAGCCTATGGTGCTATTAGTAGGGGTTGGAACTTCTCAGAGGTGGGTCCTGTTGGCAGGAAGGTAGGTCATTGGGCTGTGCCTTTGGAGAGGATTTTGTGACCCCAGCTCTTTGCTCTCTCTTTGCCTCCCAGATTCTAGGAGCTTAGCAAGTTCCTCTACCGTCCACTCCATGGGATCAAGCGACCATGCACTGAAATCTCTGAAACTGTAAGCCCAAATCATCTTTTCCTCCTTATGGTGATTATTGAATATTTTTGTCACAGTGTCAGAAAACTGACTAACAAAATTACATAATAGGATCTAGGAACAGATTGATGTTCTTAGCAAGGAAGCCAACTTTCCAATTAAGGAATCTCTTCAAATTATGTTATTTTATATTATGTTATTTATGTTATTTCCAAACCCTAAATGCTGATTTAGGGACATGTCACCCAAGTTCCTAAGGAAAGTTGGTTTTATTATTCAGAGAACATTGAGTTTTAGAAGTGACACATAGACACATAAAGTTGATCAACTAGTTTGCTTGGCATTTTTCTTCCATTTAGTGAACTATGTCAGAATGCATATGATGTGTTAATTGCCGAGTAGTACTCTTTAATTTTCTAAAGTGCTTGGCCACCTGCGGTCAAAGCCAGGTGATATTGTTCATTGAAGGGTCATCACACCACTTCTGGATAAGATAGAAATAGCTTTTTTTTCTTTCCTTTTTTTTTTTTTTAAGAAAGTTTCCCTGGTTAAAGGGAACTACATTTTATACATTTTTTTTCCTTCCCATTTTGGTATTGGGGATTGAATCCAGGGGCATTTCTACCACTGAGCTACATCCTCAGTCCTTTTTAGTTTTCACTTTGAGTCAGGGCCTTGCTAAATTGCTGGGGCTAGCCTCAAACTTGTGATTCTCCTGCCTCAGCCTTCCAAGTTGCTAGGAATACAGGTATAGTCATCATGCCTGGCATATTTTATGCATTTTTTTCTAATTGTTTATCACATATTTAAGCCATTATGCATGATATTGGAAAGACCACTCCTCATTTAGTGTTGGTAAAGTTTTTCTTGCAAAACTGTCAGTTACTTTGTTTCTGTATCAGTTTTTGGGTCATAGGGAAGTCTATAGCTGAAAAATGGAAGACACCAGTGGGAACACAGGAAGCAACGCTGGGACTCACCCATAGGGGGTGGTATGTGCCACTGGGCACTGGCATGCCAGCGTGTGGGTGGAGGCCCAGCACACTGGAGGCTGGCCCTGGCTCTGGGTCTCCTGAAAGGTGAAGATGTTTCTTTCTAAAGGAATCTTCTCCTTGGCATGAGACACTGCCATCCAGCTTTGCTGCCAAGTGTTCTGGAAAGGAGAGAGAAGAAAGGAAAAGGGAAGAAATAGTTTGAAAGAGTAAAGAAATGAGTATTCATATTTTTTGTCATCTCAGTCTTAAACTTAAGTTTTAAAGTCCTTGTCTCCCCTGCTAAGGTCAAAGTACATTTTACTTTATGTGAAAAATGCTTCCCAAGGGAAGCTCTCTGACTCTAGTGCTGAAACTGATTAATGTTCTTAGAGCCCCCAAAGAGCCATTACTAAGTGTCTGGGTTGCAGTTTCAGAGGAAATGGGATGCGTTTTTAACCCATCTAAAATGGCTTCTTGGAGGGTAAATCTCCAGCTGAATTTTTTGAAAGGGAAAGCTTGTGGTTTGGCCAGGAGGAATGACTAATATATTCTAGAGCCTTGTGTAGTGAGTTGGCTTAGGGGAAAAAAGACACACAGGGGCAGGAATAGCAAAGAGGGTCACACGTGGTGCACTGCCCAGGTTGCTGAGAATAGAATTCAATCTAGGTAGTTTAAGCAGAAAGGGATTTATGACAGGATATTAAAGAATCAGATTCCTGACTGATCGTTTAAGAACACTACCCGAAGCCACCCTGAGGAATTGAAAAGAAGCTGTTACTTCTTCTCCAGTTCAGCAGACTCCAACCAAGTCAGGAAAAGGTGGTCACCACTTCTAGCTCCAGAATCATGTCACCTGTCTTGCTGAGGAAGCTACATGACAGGTTGTTGGCATAATCAGGATGCTTTCATGAGTAGAAAACTCTCTCTAGCGCTGATGGCTCCAAAACCATGCCTGTCGGGTGTGATCCACACCAGCAAAATAGACTTGCTGGACTGTGCTTTCTAAAGCCCTAAAAAGCCAGTAACAGACACAGAGACCTCTTCCATCTCTCATGGAGAAACCAGATGCCTCCATGATGGTGTCTGTCAGCAGAACATTAGAAACATACTGTTCTGATCTTGCATTAATGTTTGGGCCCCAAAGACCCATATGTTAAAGATTTAGCCTCTAACTTGGTGCTGTTGGGAGGTGATGGAAGCTTTAGGAGGTGGGCCCTAATGGGAGGTCTTTTGGTTCTGGGGGTGTGCCCACATAGGGCTTCCTTTGCTACCATGGTGTGCTGCCCAACCCCAGGCCAAAAGCAACAGGGGTGACCAATCATGGCCTAAAACCTCCAAAACTGTGAACCAAAATAAATCTTTTCTCTTGAACAGTTGCTTCTCCCAGGTGTTTGTTATAGCAATGGAAAGCTTACTAACACAGTGTTCCTAGAGAACTTAAATCACTAAGGAATCTTAGATGCAAGAGATTTGGGGAAATGTAGTGAGAGCTTCTTCACATATTTAAACATTCTGACACTGATAATTCTTTATGCAATAAAAGATGGAACTCTCATTTTTCTCCAAAGGGGAGATGTAAATTCTAGCACACACTACCATTTTCTTTCAAAGCCTCTACCCTCTACATTCTAGTCTATGCTCTGTGTTCTGTGGTTGGACTCTTCAACATTGTGTGTGTGTGTGTGTGTGTGTGTGTGTGCGGGCGCGCGCGCTGGAGATCACACCCATAGCCTTGTGAATGCTAGGCAAGCACTCTACCACTGAGCTACATCCACAACTTCAGATCCTTTCTTTACCCTTATTATGTGTTTCTTTCCCTCTCCTCCATTATGTTTGCTGGTTAGAGCTCTCTATCTAGCAGCATAGTCTACATCTTTATTCCTGGGAGATTCTGTTTCTGGGTGATCTTTCTTGTATTGAGATGCTGTGGTCTTCCACTAACTTCTATGATTGAATATAGAGCCTCAGCTCTGATTTTCCTTTAGGGCTTCTGCAGCCCACATCACTATCCTGATCTGCCATTGGCACTCCAAGCACTATTAGATCTATTATAGGTCCAAGTGATAAAGCTGCTTGCATTTGGCTTGAACAACATGTCCTGGGTTGCCCTCAAAGCTGGAATTCCAATGGATTACTCAGAAAATGTGTCAGAGTTGTATGAACACCCACAATGTATATTGCCTCATCAACTTCTATGAGTCTTCATTAGCAGGAGGAGCTGCAAGAAGCAGAGAGAGAGAGAGCCCATCACTCCCAAGATCTCTGGGCACAACAATTATGTTGAACAATTGTGCTCAACAGGTCCTTGAATTCTCTCAGTGCACTATTCCTCTCTTTGGCACATCTAGTCACCTAATGTACTTGTTCCTGGTCATTAATTTCAAAAGAGTGATAGCACTAATATGGCAAGTCAGCATGATGTCCTCTGGGATGGTGGAAAGAACATGGTCCCCTGCACTGAAATCGGAAGAAAAGACAGGAGCCTGATACAGAGTCAGACCAGGAAGCTGCATTGCTGTCCCTACCAGGTGAAAGAACATTGCTCCAGGTAGACTTTTTAGGAAATAGAAAAGGCATTTGTCAGACTGTTAGCTGAATAATGAGATCCAGGGCCTACACTGATTTGCTGGAGTCACGAAACTATATCCAGATGAACAGCTGACATCAGAGCCATCATTGATTAAATTAACAATAAACTGGGACTGGGAGAGGTTGCTCAGTGATAGAAGAACACTTGCCTGCCTGCATGAGGACCTGGGTTCAAGCTCCAGCACCACACAACTAGGTAAAATAACAACAATAACAACAACAACAACAAAACTGATGAAAAAACCCAATAAACCACTGTTATCCTCTAACAACTATTTGTATTCCACATAGACCAAGCAAGGGGATTAGGAAACATAACAGGAATCATCATTATTGCATCTTCCAACTCTTTGGCATTTCATCCAGGGATGTGATATTGTTTTTGATTGACTCTGTCAGTAGGGGAAGTAGTTCCAGGGTTTTCTACTTGGTCTTTTTACCTTAATAGTCCTGACTTTTTGGACCAGGGATGAGTTGTAGTATGTCTCTACACACAGAAAACTGACCATGTAGAAAATATTCTGCATTCAAAACCATAGGATTTGAGTTCCAGACTCCATTTGTCACTCAACTCCTATGACACCACTTCTGGAAGCAGAGTTCAGGTAACTATCGTGCTACTTTCTGCCATGGAACATCAGCATCTTCTGCTGTGAATAAAACCTTTAGTGCCTCAAACCTAGCCATCTCAGACTAACTTAGTGGTCTCCAATTTTTTCCCTCATAAACTCCTGAAAATAATTTTGGAAAATGGTGAACCTTTCACACATTGTTAAACATAACATTTCACATTCTTCTGATAGGTATAAAGAGTTAAAATGCATCATACTGCATTATAAATTCTAAAAGTTGACATGACAAAATTCAAGAAAGATGTATTTTTATTGATGCTCTGTCTGATGTATCTCAATGCCACTTTTGGGGTCCAGATTGGCTTCTGATTTTGTACATTTATAAACTTATTTCTTTTCCACTGTTCATGTATTAGGGGAGCTGGGTGATGTAGAAAATGAGTACCATAGTTATGATTTCCAGTCCTTAGCACCATGGGCAGAAGTAATATTTCTAGAAGTCATTTATGCACCAGAGTGGCTAGAAATAACTCAACTGTATGTGGAAGTGATTATAAGCCAAAGAATATATCCTGTCAGACCCAAACTAAACTATTTTTCCTGATTCAGCTAGTGGGATTTCAATAATTCCTGTAGCTGCTGCAATGCCACTTCCCTGTGAATGGGCACAAGTTAAAGAGGCAGACAGAGAGACGTCGACCCAATGCCATTAGAAGGTTTTATTCTTGCGGATTTTACTAAAATACATGCCCTAGGAGGACCATTTCTATGTCTTAGATGTGGCCTGTGCTGATGAGAAGCTTTGACAATTAGTTTTCACTAATTTCAAGGTCAATCTGACACTACTCTGTAAATACTGGCATTATCATAAAAATATTATATAACTTGTAGAAAAGTTTTTATGGAAGCAAAACACTATAACGGCATGCTATTGGCTATTATTCCCTTTAAAGGTATTTGAACGATCTCTTCTTTTTTTATGAGAGAGAGAATCAATTTTTTATGGTTTTTCATCTGGTTTTTGTTTTCCTGGCAGTTGTGTAAGTAGTGCTGGAGTTCAAACATACCAGGCAAGCGCTCTACCACTGAGCCAGAGCTCCAGACTCAACAATCTCTTCTTTATCACTGGAAAATTTTTATGTTTTTCTATTGACCCTTTGAACACATATTTCCATTCCTCTTTCTCCTCATATTTCTATCATGATTTTTTTATTTACTTATTTGTTTTGTGTGTTGAAGACTAAACCCAGAGCCTCATGCATGTTCAACATGCATTCTACCACTGGGGTAAACTCCAGCCCTTAGGGGTATTTTTTGGTGGCTTTATTGAGTTATTGTTCTCTCTTTTTTTTTTAAAGAAAAAAAGACAGTGAGAGAGAGAGAGAGAGAGATTCAATTTTTATTGAGTTTTTCCCATGGCTTTCATTGCTCTGACTCCTAGTTGTAGGCGAGGGTGCTGGGGTTTGAACATGTATTTGAGCAAGCCAGGCAAGCAGCATAATCACCAAGCCACCGCTCTAGTCTCGAGTTATCATTCTCTTAACGTACAATTCACACACTTAAGGTGTTCAGTTCAATGGTTTTTAGTATAGTTACAGAGGTGTTGTGTATCCACAACCACAGTACATTCTAGAATGTTTTCATTTAAAAAAAAAGCCCTGCAGCCCTTAGCCATTGCCCCACAATTCCTCCATCTTCCTGGCCCAAGTTCCAAGCAACCACTGACCTACTTACTTTCTGTCTCTTTCGAGTTACCCATTCTGGAAATTCTTTTTAAATGGATTTGCAAAATCCACTGCTTTTTGACTGTTCTTTCAGTTAGCATAACATTTTCAAGGTTCATCCTAAATTTGTGCTTGAAAAAATTAATCAATCCCTCTTTCCTATAACCAAAAAAAAATCATGTATATGAGTTAAAGTTTTAAATTGTTCTTCATTTACTATGACCCAGATATTTTAGGATATTTAAAGTATTTTCTAGGTTGAATCATCACTATGATTGTTGTTAACATTTGCAACAAATAAAAACAACATAAATCTGTATTGATAAGGCACAATTGTTAATAAATTTTAAAGGAATAAAATTTTACTGGAAATGCATCACTGATATGATGAATTTTTTGTCATTTTTAAAGCTGTAGCAGGATGAATATAGCCTTACTAGAATATGATACAGTTCTGTGTCAATTCTTTTCCTACTTTTGGTGTTTTGTACCCATAACTCCTGAAAAATCCTGATAACAAAATTAAACTAACAGAAACAGAAAGGTTTTTGTTGTAGAAAGTTCAGTCAATTCTTCCAATTCTTTCCTTCTTCTGCTCCCCAAATCACAAAGTAATTGTTACCCAAGCTGTCTATGAATCCCCTCCAAAATGATACATTCTTTGCCTCTAAAAGGATGTCAGAGATGAAGTTATTAAATAACATTGTTTTCACTACCTCTCTTACGTATCTGAATTCAGAACATCTCTGCACAGGTCAAGATACTTGTACTAATACCAGGTCTCTTCCTAACAGAAGATACCACTGGGCAGGGAAAGATGGAAAGGAAGGAGAGTTTTTTTTTTTTTTATTATATGGATATAGAGATACAATTGAGGGGAAAACATTATCAAACATTCAAGAACAAATGTATATATACTTAGTTATCCAGGGCTAATGCCATATCATGGATGTCCAGCTTGGGTTCCCCCTGTTGCTGTTTCCCCCAGAAGAACCTCTGAGTTAAATGGATAGCTCATGTAGGACAGAGATCTCTTTCTGAGATGAATCCCCCATATTCCCACCCTCCAGTCTCCTAGGATTTCTTCCTACCCCCTCCCCCCGGCCCCCTCTCTATGCCTTCAAGTGTTCTAGGGAGTCGTCTCCCTGTTGCGTTGAGAATCATACAATTTGAAGTTATTATTAGCTTAGCCATCTAACATACTGCTTCCCAATGTATTCTAGCTTCCACAGATGAGAGAAACCATTCGGCCCTTGAGTCTCTGAGATTGGGATACTTCATTTAGCATAATTCTTTCCGTCTCCATTCATTTGGTATCAAACGCCATAATATCGTCTTCTCTAATGGCCAAGTAGTAAGGAAGGAGGATTTTGATGGCACTCTCTGGGCTTGACTTGACGATTTCCTGTCCTTAACTTTTTTCCTCCCTCCTTCCTTCCCTCTCTCCCTCCCTCCCTTCTTCCTTATGTAGAGCTGGAGATTGAACCTAGGACCTTATGCATGCTAAGATGTAGCTCTACCACTGAGCTGTGCTCATAGCCCTTTTTAATTTTTACTTTGAGACAGGGTCTTGCTAAGTTGCCCAGGCTGGCCCCTAGTTTTGCAATCCTCCTGCTTCAGCCTCCCAAACTAATGGGATTACAGGTGTGGACCACTGAGCTCAAAAGGTTTCTAAACGCAGGGTATTTGAAGTTTCCTAAACCTCTGGGTGAGTTTGGGACAACTGAGGGCTACTGCTTTCTTTACAAAGTATGCATTCAAATAACCTTGTGGCAAGATTTTCTTTAAGTGGGATTCTAGAAATAGACTTCTTTTAAAATAATCTGTGTACCATGTGGACCCAGAAGTTTGAAAGGCACTGAGCTAAAGAATCTTAGATTTTCATTCCTAAGGTCTGCCCTGCAAGTCTCCTGATACCAGTCATGGGACTGGTCCGGGTTCAGTTACAGAAAGCAATCTATTCTCGGTAGTTTGAGCAGAAAGGGATTTGTTACAGGATATTAAACGGTTTGTGGAATCACTGGGAGCAGTGAACAAATGGACACAGTCCTGAGCTCACCCAGGTGATGCCTGGAGTCTCCAGGATGAAGGAGGCTTGTGGGTTTTCTCTGGTCAGAGAGCAGTCTGCCGCTTGGAGAAAACTGCCCCCCAGCTGTGGACCACAACCAGGTGATGTGTGTTTATTTTTCTGATTGTTGTACAAAAGAAGGCACATGAAAAATAGGATGAAAGAGGCTGAGATAGAGGGTCACCTGGCAGGTGGTGGGACTGCACTAAAACTTATCAGAACCAAGCAAATGCAGTAAGTAGAATGGATTCAAAGAAGAGGGCGATGCTGACTGTGTCTCTTGTGCTTGGGTAAGAGCTTAATCCAAACAGCCAGTGGGTACCACTTCCCGAGAGAACTGGGCAGTCATCAAGCCAATGGGACTCCAGGTGACCATTTCCACTTTCAGAGATGACACAAACCTACGCTCTGTGCATGGATACAGAACATGGCAATGGTATTTTCCAGAGAGCTTCCCATTCATTCACGTGCCAAAGACGTTTTCTGTCCCTACTTATTTCAAAGACCCTTTGAGGTAACCTTATACTTCTTCAAAGACTGGAAGTGCCCGAGGGCAGGATTTTTGTTGGTTTTCCTACCATAGCTTTCCCAGTGCAAGAAACAGTACCTAAGGTAGAGGAGTGCTTAGGAACACAGCCGGTTCCCAACTTATGATGGTTCAACTTGCAAATTTTTTTTGGCTTTATGATGGTGTGAACTCAATATATGTTCAGTAGAAATTGTACTTTGAATTTCTGGGATTTTCCCCCAGGCTGGCGATAGGGGGGCCATCCTCTGTGGGGATGCTGCAACAGCGAGCCAGCCCTCCCAGTCAGCAGGTGATCCAAGGGGAAACAACCTGGGGAAACCACCGGTGCTTGCCGGTGGCTGTGTGGTCAGGTTAGGGTGGGGCAGCTTAGGTGAATTCCATGAGTCTTTGACTTGTGATGTTTTCAGCTTATGATGGGGTGTACCGTTTCACAGAGGAGTGTTTGTATTGAAGTAATGGATAAAGGAGTGAATTCATAACAAGAACACAGACTCATTGACGGGTCCATGGTAAGATTTTTTTTTTCTCAAAGTCTGAGTGACACATTACCTGTGACCGGTGACAGTGACGAAGACATGTAGGTGACTGGAGAAGCCTTTTGAAAAAGTCTTGAGATCTACATAGAAGAGGCAGCAGTTTCTATCACCTGGACACCGTGGTCTGTACCTGACATCAAAGTAAGGGCCATGATGGTACCAGATGGTACCACGTGACTTTCAAACTGCAGCCTCAACAGCTAGAACAATTCCGGGAGCATTCACTACACAATATGTTAAGCAAGTGATGTCCATTATCTCTTGCAATGGTCTGGAGTGTATTCCATTAATCCAATTTGCAAATGAGCAAACTGAGTTCTCAGATTGTAAGGCGACTAACCCAAGGTCCTGGCCTTAGATCTCAGTTGATTTTTTTTTTTAACTTTAAGCCATTTATTCTAACTATAGAATGGGGGCACTGAAAGGAAATGCAGACGATCTGGGTTCTGGACACAGCTCTGCACTGAAATGCCCCTGGCTTGCTGGACACCCACAGTCTCTTTCATATCCTGCACTTGCCGGGACCTGTCCTTTTCGACCTCTGCAGATGGGAGGAGCCGCATGGTCAATCCAGCCCAATGGGCAGTGGGTGGGGGTGGAGGGGGCACTTTGATCTTCGGTGTCTTTCCTCCTGCTGTGGTGACTGGGAAGGATGTGTTCTCCCAATGCTGTGGCTGTGAGATGGGACTCTGCTGTCACCCTGAATCCCACCTGATGGTACAGAGCGGGATTCCCTGACACCCCCACTGGACACTGCATGAGCAAGAAGGTGCATGAGGCTGGCGGGCACCAGGAGCTCATCCACGCTGTTGCGGTGGGGTAGCCCAGCTGAGCCAGCTCTTCAGTCCTCTAAATCTCAGTGTTATCATCTGTAAAATGATGACGTTATCTACCAGTCAGCCGTGTGGGGATGGTAAAGCAGGTACAGAGGAAAACAGTTCCTCCTAAGACTAACATTCTGCAAAGACCATCTGACTTAGAGATTTAGCTCTGAAAATCGTCTCCTTCATGCCCCAAATATGGAAGGTTGAGGTCTTAAAGTCTTAAGTGCACGCTTGAGAACTGATGACAAGGAACCAGGATCAGAGACAAGGTTACCTCTCGTCTTTGGGTTGTAATTTTCCAAACCTCCATCGGATCAATCCTATGTTACCTTGAGAAAAGTTGGAAGGCTTGGCAGGGGAATCTTGTCTTGGCCTCTCCTGGGTGTGGACTTTGCCGCAGGCTGCCCTGAGAGTCATTCGACAGTGCCCTTGGGCCCTGCAGTGATGGCTCAGCAATAGCTCTTGCCTGGCATGTGTGAGGACCTGGGTTCGAATCCCAGCACCATGTACACAACTAAGTGGAGGACAAACAAAAATCAGATCGAAAAAACAAAAAAAACCTCTCTCTTTAAAACAAAAACAAAAACAAAAAAACACATATTTTTTTTAAAAAGTGCTTGGTGGAGGACTCTTCTAGTGCCCCCCATCGTTTACCTTCTCTGCTTCTTGACGGTGAGGGAGGAAAGACGCTTTTCCCAGCCTCCCAGAGACTTGCTTCTGGCAAAAGCGCCTGGCAGTGACAGGTGGCTTCTGGATGGAGGCAGTAAGCCCCATGCTCTTTACTTGCCCTGCGACTTGAGGAGTGGTGTGGAGGTGGGATGGATGTGGCGGTGACCTCCGAGGTGGCCGAGAAGAGCAGAATACCCTCCTGCTCTGGATGTGAAGTGCAGGCAAGAAATCAGCGTCTGTTATTCCAAGGCATGGAGGTTTGGAGTCGCTCCCCTTTAACTGCACTAATTTTATTGAGAATGAGATGAAGTGGCAAAAACAGACCTCTGGATTGGGTGTCAGAAGTCTGGGGTTTTAGGAGGAAACAAGTTCTTGGTTTCTCTGGATTTCAGTTTTCCCATGGTTCACTAAGGGAATAAAACTGGGTTTTCTCTCAATCATCTTATGATTTTAATAGTTGTCTCCACCCATCCTCTTATCCATTTATCTAGGCACCCCCACCCATCCACCTGGCCGTTCATTCATTCACACCTTCAACCCCCAACTTCCCATATCCTTCTAATCATTTATCTCTATCTGTTATGGTTTGGATATGTGGTGTCCCCAATTCTCCTGTTAATGCAGGAACATCTAGAGGTGAGATGATTAGATTATGAGAGCCGTCCCCCTAATCGGTCCAGCCTAGTTTGAATTGAGTAACTTGGTGCTAACTGTAGGCAGGTGGGGGTGGGTCACTGGGGGCGTGCCCTGGAAGGGTGCATATTCCCCGAGGCCCCTTCTCTCTGCTTCCTGACACCACCGTGAGCTGAGCAGCCTTCCTCTGCAGGACCTTTTCCCTGCAAGTGATGCTTCGCTTTGGGCTCAGAGCAATGCAGTCAGCCATCTCTGAAACCATGAGCCCCAAATATACTTTTCCTCCTCAAGCTACTCATGCCAGGTATTTTGGTCACAGTCATACAAAAGCCGACTAAAACACCAATCATTCTTATTCTAGAGACCAAAGCAAACGACTAAGTAAACCATAATATTTCACAAGATTCAACTCTTAGATTTCACTCACTGTTGAATATAAAAGTTAGCTTAAAAGAAGAGAGCTAACTTTGTCACAGTTTTCCTTAGGTGACATTGCTTCAGAGATCAAGAAGCAGCCAACGTTTTGCTCTGAAAAACTCTTGTTTCTGCAGAGGGCCTTGCTTCATTTTTGTTTTTGTGCAGAGAGAGTAAAATAAGGAGCTCTGACATTTGGGCTGGACAGCTGGAAAAGGTATCGAAGCAAATAGAATCTAATCAAAATTGTTTTGCTCCTCTTCTTACATCAACTTACTGACTCAAAAAGAAGCTTCCTCTTAC
Source organism: Aplodontia rufa (assembly GCA_004027875.1). NCBI lineage: Eukaryota > Metazoa > Chordata > Mammalia > Rodentia > Aplodontiidae > Aplodontia > Aplodontia rufa. The sequence goes on along the minus strand of PVKS010033963.1, from coordinate 879 downwards.
TGGAAACTGAATTCCTGACAAATGGGGAGAAAGGGGTAGAAACATGCAGAAAATATCATAGCTCAGTGACATGGCAACCTTGTGGTGAGGGGCTCCGTCCTGAAAACAGACGCACAAAAGAAAAACAAGAGGAGATTTATGGGTGAAATTCACATTATGAAAGCAAAGATCAGCAGGAATACATGACTATTGCTCTGTAAGGAATCTTGTAGGGAAAATATAACTCCTATCCTATAGGAAGGACAAAGGGCCACAGGCTAGGATTCTGGGGTGAGGAGGAATCCCCAGACAGAAGGGGAATTTTGCTGTTTGTTATCAGGTAGTAGATCATGTTTTACTTGGAGCAACAGCTGGGAAGATGGAGGTTTACTGGAAAGCTGGCTAGATCTCCTGCATCAGAAATGTCAATAAACTCTTTTCTTGGGTTAAGGTTTGTCTCCACTGCATGCAAAAGAAAACCCCAGAAATAGCAGCTTAAACTCACAAGTGATTATTTTGCCTGCAGGTATGGATGCAGGCAGTCTTTGGATTGTATGGCAACCTCACACTGTCAGCAGAGACCCAGACACCTCTGCCTTTCTGAGTGCACATCCTCAGTGTGTTGGTTCCTCTGAAGGGGTAACCACATTGTTCAAAGTGGCTGATGGAGATCCTACCATCACATCTGCATCACAGCAGAAGAAAGTAGCCATAAAAGAAAAAATGGGCTCACAACTCAAATTAATTAGCTTTCTTCAAGAAATCTTCCCAGAAGTCCTACCAGCACTGCCTAATTGGCTAGAATGCAGTTCTTGGGAATTCCTAGCCATAAAGGAAGTTGAGAAATATACTTTTTGGTTGAACATGTTGCCATTCCCAAATAAAATCAGGATTCTGTCC
>PVKS010033962.1:0-21293 GCA_004027875.1 Aplodontia rufa | reverse complement strand
CCCTTGGAAAGCAAATTTAGGTGTGTGTCTTCCCCCACCCCACCCTGACCCAGTCATTTGTCTTTGTCCTCCTGGTTGATGACTCAGCTATAGGGAGATAGGGCAGGGCGAAAGTGCTATGTATGTGCAGCCTCCTGGAAGCACCTTCCCTGGAATACAAAGGGAGGTCTGTGCCTCTGGGAGAGAGGACATAGACCAGGAGAGTGGATCAGAGAGCTGGGCCCCTGGGGCGGGCTCAAGGTGTGTGTGTGGGGGGGAGACATTGGGCAACTCAGCTGATGGCATCATTTCTGGCAAGAGGCTCAGTTCTACTGAGTTACTCTTTGCTTGCAGAAATAGTTTAGGCAACAGCCGTGGGCTTGTTGTGTGGAATGGAAACATACCCAGAATGAAAAGATTTTAAAGCTGGCATCACTTGAGGTCAGATTTTAAATGGTCACACAGCATGAGCCAAACTGACTACATGCAGAGAAGCAACGGGCCACCCGGTTCCCTATATTATTTTAATAACAGAAAGACTAGATTAGGAATTCTAGGCAAGACTTCCACCTGGACACAGTCCCAGATCTAACTCATCTGTGCATGCCTTTTCAAATAAGCCTCTCACCAAGAAGTTTTTTTCTCCCCTCTCTGAATCTCTTCCCTACTGATGAAGAAATCTGAGGTTTCTTCCTTCCCTGCTTCTGTGGATGGAAGCAAGCGACCTGAGAGCCTTGCCCTGAGCTGGGTGACTCTGGAAAGTTGCAAAGAAGGCTGCAGTGTCATTTGGGGTGGTTTGAATTCAGATAACCCAGGAGGTGGCATGAGGCGTACCTGGCCCTTTCCTCTGGCTAGGACAGCAGAGTTCATGGAACAGGGAAGGCTGAATTGGGTGGCTCCTCCTCTCTGAGTCTCCATGATATGTCCTGTACGTCTCCAAGTGACGTTTGGAGTCTACCTCTCCACTTCAGTGCCCGGCAGACCACTCTGACAGCCATGAGGGAAGATGGAACACCTTGCATGTGGCTGAGCATAATTAGGGTCTTTCTCAACACCTAGAACATTGCTGACATTTAAAAAGAACACCACTGTCATGCTTGTTAATCCTCCTGGCTCATTGAACATTGGCTATTTTTCTAAGTCACAGAGACCAGACAAGATTTTTTCTTTTTTAAAATGAAGGAGGTGAATTCTGCTTCCAGCTGTAGATGAATCAAAATAGGAAAATCTCCTCATTGCTGTAAACATGATGGATTCACCTGGCTATGTCGTACTTAACTTTCTTTAGTCTGTGGATGTCTTCAGAGTCAGGTTAGGTTCAAATCCTGGCTCCACCGCTTACCTCCAGTGAGCTTGGATTGTTACTTAATCCTCCTGAGCTATTTCTGCTTCATCTGTACAAAGTAGATGATAGCAGTTGTTAAGAGGATTAAATGCAAAGTTCTTAGCACAGGGCCTGGCACATGGTAAACGCTCAGAAGGAACTGTTGATATGCTTGTGAGGCTTACCATGGAGACGGGTAAAGAAGGCTCTGGAGGTGGAATCCTGGGAAGGAACAGGAACACCCTGAGCTGCTCCCTCAATTGGCATTTCTGGGAACACATTACTGTTGTTGGACAATCCTGCTTTCTGGGCAATTAAGGATCTGTGTTAGGCTTAGACACTAACAGGAAAGGTACTTTGTGCCAAAGGTCTTTACAACAAACCCAGTGGCCATGGCTCTCTTGGGAGGATCCAGCTTCCTAGGCAAACTCAGTTTTGGAGTTTGGACCTCTTATGTTTTTGGGCACTGTTTTAGCCCAAGCAGAGTGCAGCATTTTGTGGGTACTCAATGCATACCTCATATTTCTCCTAACAGAAGCCAACATTCAAGATCAGAGATGTCTCAGGATGTAAAGAAATAGGAAACTAGTCCAGAATATAGCTACATCTTAGCTACACTGGGTAAGGGTTGTTATTAGTTTTAAAGTGGCAGAAAATTTAGGATCAATCGGATCTATTGCTTAAGAATATCAAATAAAATAAATAATCATCATTATTGAACACAAGTGCAATCTCAATAAATCTTATTGTCAATTTCATAAGGCCTTCAGTGACAGGCTCTCTTTAGGTTGATGATTAGAACCAAGTTCTAGTGCTTAGGGTGGGAAAAAATGGTTGTGTTAAAAAATACAATAGTGCTTGATGTGATCCGTTGTTCAGAGATGTTTACCTGTACTAGTAATAACACTGAATGTTATATTTTTGACTTTAGAATTCATATTCACATCTCTATTTTCATTGTATTCTCATTTTATTTATAAGAGGATAATAGGAAAGGTAGTAGGGTAACTAGTAATGTCCTGCTTTTGGAATTGAGGAACTCAGGCTAGAGTTCATCTTCATCAGCTGAAGCAAGAATCCAGTTCCCAAATGCAGGGGCTTTGTCTGCATCCTACTAAACTGTGACTTAAAGTGTTCTTAATGAAGACCCCAAAACTTCTGATGTGTCATTGGCCACCCCTCTATCTTCCTACCAGGAGGATGGCTTGTGGGATGGATGATTACTGCTGTAAGTAAGGATCTGGTTAGTGCTGTAATAATGAGAGATACAAATGCAGACCAGGGTGGAAGAGGGAAAAATTTATCCATGCATAAAATCCATCACTTGCTTAACAAGTGATCTCAGCTTCCAGTACTTGGACCATGGGGCAGGTTTTGGGATGGAGTCTGAATAGTAATTTTAGCAGCTGTGGCTTGGCCAGTATGTTCACACGGCCAGATCCAAAGAATCTGGGCATGTGATGGCAGTGGCAAAGGCCCTGTGTGATGAATATAGCTATCACATTCTTTAACTTTCATCGGCTAGCATGTCCAGACCGAGAGATGCCTTGCTGTCTGGGTCATTTGGTCAGTGCTAGAAGGTCAGGTCATGTGAGAGTCAGCACAAAGCTGCTGCTGAGGCCTCTTCCAGCAGCTCTGGCCAGTGTCATGAGTCAAGGATGCTTTCAGATCTTGTGACTTCCAGGTTGCTTGGGATGGTTGAAGCTTGGATTGGGTGGAGCTGGGTGGTGAATTCTTACATGAGCTCTTTGAGGACATGGGGCTGGGGTAGGCCAAAACTTTGGTTCACAGTTCAGTTTGCTGTGCCACTGTGATGTGAAAGTGTTTTTAATTGCATGTAAACTCTTTCCCTTTGACATGTGATGGACATCTGGACCTTGTGTTGCCATCCATCTTGGACCTACTTGGGGACCTACTGCTTTAAGAGTTGGTCTGACACTCTGCCCAGCACCCGGGAACAGCTATGCACAGATGCTGGGATTATGCATCTGCTTATTTCCATATTATTGTCAAGCCCTGCTGTGACTTCAAGTGGGTCCCGTTCATCATTACCCCTTTACTCTCCTTCTCTCTTCTTTCCCCGATGTGAAATTTAGAAGATGAAGGTTATGCCACTCTTTGATTTGGTACTTTTGAAGCAAATTTACTTAAATGCCAATAAATGTAGCAGGGTTGTTTTTTTTTTTTTTTTGTCTGAAGTGGATTTTATGCATTAATTAAGGGTGGTGATTGTTTTTTATGAAAGAATGATGCAGTTATTATTCCGAGTCCTGGGGCCTGTGTGAAAGCTATGGGACATTTCTTTGTCCACTCTTTGTCTAGAGCTGTGACTTAGTAATGTGAACTCAGAGAGTGCAGCTACAAAGGCTTCACTCTGGGCTCCAGAATGGGTGTGGCAAGGCTGTTTCTTTATTCTGTTGTTATCATACATATCAAGGAATGAATGGCCTTCTTTTGAAACTAGATTTCTTGGGAAACCTGGAAGACATTTGTTGTGATTTCAAAAATGATGTCCTTCTGCAATCAACCGTTCTGATAGATTTTCTTGAACATCTTATGGATGGCAAAGAACTTGTTGGATTAATGAAAAACTGCCTTGCTGGGGGTCACAAAGTTCTTGACTGAGAAAGCAATATGGTGTAATAGAAAGAGTACGGGTTCTGGGGTTTCCGACTCAGACGTATCAGGAAGCAAATCTTAGTTCTCCCACTCCGTGACTAAGCAAGGTTTGGTTTCCTTAGCTATCCAGTGAGGCTAACAACTGACTCATAGGGTGGTTGTGGGGGTTAAATGAGGTCATATAGCTGCTAATACTTCCTAGGTCACTATTGCTACTATACCTAGTCCAGACCTGTCTTCTGAACTTCAGACCTGTATCGTCACCTGTTGACTATCTTCAGATGTGTATTGTCACCTGATGCTTCATACCCAGCATGTCCCATTCTGCACTCATCTTATCTCTCCTTTGCCTTCCAAACTACACCCTTCCTCCTACACAGTTCCACCAATCTCCATTGTCTAAGCCTAAAGCCTGGAGTCACTCTCACACCTGCCCTCTCCCTTAACCTGGAAGATTCTATCAGCCACTCAATTCTTAAATTCTGTCCCTCCTATATCATTGTTCTTCATTTCATCCTCTTCCAAGTGGATGATTCCAGTTCCTCATAATTCTTGTCTGGGTTACTGCAATACATCTGATTAAAAAATTTATACTGCCATTTAAGTGAATTTCCTGGGGTCACACGTCCATCTACAACCCTCAGCATTTCCCTCATGAACTTTGAGGGGACACTCAATTTCTTCGGTCTGAGAAAACAAGCTCCCCATGAACTAAGTCCCTTCGTTTCCTCTAGCTTCATCTCTCACGGTGCCTGTTCTTGTTTGTTTATTTATTTTTATTTATTTACTTATTTAAAGAGAGAGGGACAGTGATAGAGAAAGAGAATCAATTTTTATTTAGTTTTTCATGTGACTTTGGTTGCTCTGACATTTTGTTGTGTACATGGTGCTGAGGTTTGAACCCGCGTCCTCCCGCATGCCAGGCAAGCGCCAAACTGCTTAGTCACCGCTGCTCCAGCACCCGTACCTGTGTTCTTAAGCTCAGGTGACAACCATCTGGATTTCTCTACATTCCGCAGGAGAACCCACCTCTGATTTTCCTTCAGAAGTAGTTTTTCTTTCCACTTGAAATGCTTTCCCATTCCGCATGCACCTGGCTAAGTCCTACAGCTCAAGAGATAGCTACAGCGTCACCTCTTGGAAGAGGTTCTTGAAATTTAGATTCTTCCTCTCTGTACCATCATTTCATAAATTTATGCATTTGTGGTGGTTGGTTTTTCTTGTTTGACTTCACTTAAGGGTTGGGAATGTTGAACTTGACAACACCAGACCCCAGCACGAAGCCATATATCAGTGTACATGCTGCATGTGATTATGAAATGATCGATTTAAAGACATTTCAAATGACTAGTAAAGAGAGACATGCAAGGGGCTGGAGCAGTGGCTCAGCACTTGCCAGGCATACCCAAGTATGTGGGACATGGGTTCGAACCCCAGCACCCACGTACACAACTAAGTATCAGAGCAATGAAAGCCACGTGAAAAACTCAATAAAAATTGATTCTCTCTCTCTCTCACTGTCCTTCTCTCTTAAAAAAAAAAAGAGCGAGGAACTCAGATTCTTTTCTCTGATTTTGCCATTAAACAGCTAGTCAAAGTAGTTAAGACCTAATTAGGTAAGGCTTGAGGTTTGTCAATGAAATTAACTTCATAGATAATTACACACAAGCACAATTTCAAATATCCATATAATGTAAATCTGTATTAGTAAGAAATAAAAGAAATGGGGGTGGAGCTGTGGCTCAGTGGTTACAGAGTTTACGGTACTTGCCTGGCATGCATGAGGATGCAGTTTCAAACCCCAGCACCATGTACACAATGAAGTGTTGGAGCAACAAAAAACCAGATGAAATACTAAATAAAATTGATTCTCTCTTAAAAAAAAAAGAAATAAAAGAAATGAAAGTAATTTTAATAAAATTCCATGTATTCAATAAATAAATGTATAAAAGAATATAATGGAGTAGTCAGATGATTGCACTTGCTATAATCAATCTGGTTTTTAGAGCAGTAAGATGAAACCATGTTTGCACAATTTCTTTAAATTTCTCATTTTGCAATAAGGGATGAAAAAATATTTTCAGTGTAAGTGGAATAACTGAGTAGATCAACCGAATGCCCAGGCTGATAAAGATGTTTTTGTATTTGGTGACTCTAGTACTATAAGTGATAATGTTGTTCGTAACATAATTGGTCATAAATGAATACCCAAAATGGTAGACAAGTCTTGGTAAACATCTTAATTGTCTTTTGATTTTCAATATACTTGGGTTCCTGGAAATTTCAGTAAATATTAAAATAGTGTCAAAAAAGCACGTTTGCATGTAGAATGGAGTTAGACTGGCTCAGTTAACCATAAGTAAGTATTTCACCTACACAAATGTCCCATGGAATATTAGAAAACCATGAAGGATGTAGCACAATTCTCCTTGGTGTGGGGCTATACAGAAAGGCTGGCTTTCTGGCTTTCACACGTTAAAGGGCAACAGAGTCTATTCTATCAATGAGACATTAAAAAATACCTACAAAAGCAAGTTTCTAAACTACCTTCCAGGTGTTATTTAGGGAAGTGGATGAGCTGTAATGCAGTGTACGGCAAGAAAGCACTCTTGACCAACCCTTTCTGTGGAAAAAAGAATGCACTTTACCTAAATTGTCTAAAGTTAATTATTGTAAAGCGAACTTATTTCACGTAATTAAAGATTGGTAGCATTAGGAAAAAAGTCATGAACTTTCTTTTAAGAAGGAATTAAATATTAAATGAATATACAAATGTAAGCAATTTTGTGATTGTTGGGGTTTGGGTTACATTTTCCTGAACGTTACTTGCTTTTTATGTGTCTTTTTTCTTGGACTTCATCCATTACCCATTGTGGCCTTGATAATATTTTCTTTGCTTGGGAGTTCTTCTGTTTTCATACTTTCAACATTGAGAACTTTGGTCTCATTCTTCTGCATTCTTTTTGTTTAGAATTGTAATATCATCCAATACAGTTAAGTTGGATTATTTAGCAATATTAGTTGACTACCCTGCTTTACCATGAACACATTTCTGATTTGGTTTTTAATCACTCTTAGCTGGGATTTTTTTTTCTCAAGTCTATTTCCAGTCTTAGAACTTCTTTATCATTTTCTTTTTACTATCTGCCATAAGAGAAGGTGTCATATATTATTTAATATGTCCAGCTCCTACCCCAGTGATCAGCTACTATGGGTAATGAGCAAACATTTATTGAGCTGGTAAATGTATGTAGTACATGATGTACAGTAACCTGCAAATCTTGTGTGAGATTTGAGGTCCATAAAGCCATGAATCTTCTAATTCATTATTTTTTTTATTAGAGGCATGCATCACTTAATGATAGGGATATGTTCTGAAAAATGCATCTCTAAATGATTCCGTCATGTGAATATCACAGAATGTACCTTCACAAACTAAGGTAAATATGACATCACCAGGACCACTGTGGTATACGTGGTCCACCACTGGTCTAAACGTCGTTGTGTGAGGCTTGACTGTTTTTGATATTTTATCATACCAAGTTTATTTAAAAGGAGCATAAATGTTAGGGAGAAGAGGGAAAAGGGAGGTATTGTTTAATGGGTACAAAGCTTTGGATTTGCAGCATGAATATGTTCTAGAGATCTTTTCCATAACAATGTGTATATTACTTATTGCTGAACTGTGTACTTAAAATCAGTTAAGATGGTAAATTTTATATTATGTGCTTTTTTTTTTTTTAAGAGAGAGGGGCAGTGAGAGAGACAGAGAGAGAGAGAGAGACAGAGAGAACCACAATTTTTATTTAGTTTTCCATGTGGCTTTCATTGTTCTGACACTTGGCTGTGTACGTGGTGCTGGGGTTTGAACCCACATACTCACGCTTGCTGGCAAGCATTGTAGCCGCTGAGCCACTGCTCCAGCCCTTATATTATTATTTTTTTTAAACCACAATAAAAAGGGAAAGGGAAAAAGAGTGCTTAAATATTTCCTTGTAGCACTTTATGGTCTTTTTTGAGGTGCTGGGGATTGAACCCAGGGCTTTGTGCATGCTTGGCAAGTGTTTGACCACTTGAGCCACATCCCTGACCTTTGCTTTTTTATTCTAAGTGGGTTCCCCCTTGTTTTGTTGTGGTACTGGCCCTGTGGTACTAGGGCCTCATGCTTGCTAGGTAAGTGCCCTACCACTGAGCTACATCTCCAGCCCTTTTTTAAAAAATTTGAGAAAGGATCTTGCTAAGTTACCCAAGCTGCCCTTGAACTTGGGATCCTCTTGCCTCAGCCTCCTGAGTAGCTGGGATCACAGGACTGTGCCACCACACCCTGCATTGGCTTCTCCTTTCTATGGATGGTACCACCATTTTATCAGGACCCCTATAGGAAATTCTGGAATCTTAGTTGACTGTTTCCTGTCCATTACAAGTGATATAAAGCAGTCACCAAGCTTTGGCTTATAAATTCTCTCAGATCTGTCTCTTCATTTTTCCATATCTAGTCAAATAATGCTTGAATTATAGGGGAAAAATTCAGATTAGGGTTCTTATCTCCAATCTGTTTTCTTCCAAGATTCCTTTCATCCCGTGGTGGAGGTAGCGCATGGAGACTTGCCATGGCTCTCTTGTTCAGTCAAGTACAAGTTCTCCACACCCAGATCTCCCCAGTTTCTCTCAGTGAGGCTGCACATCCTCATTTTTGCCACCCCTGTGCCCTCTGCCAGGACATTCTCCCCTGACATCCTGCAGTTGGGCACATTACTTCGCTGGTCACCATGACCTTTCTTGCTTTTGTGGCTTTCCGCTCTGCTTCTTCCTGCCAGGAAACCTTTGCTTCTTTTCCATATATGCCATTTCTAGCCTCCTCCCAATTTTAATTCCTCCCTCAATTCCTCCGGAGAGCATTTTCTCTCGTCTCTAGCCTATGTTGAATTCTCTTACCCTGGGATTCTTGTATCATTTGTGGCCTCCATTATATAACTGGGCACTTTATCATTTGCTGTGACTCTCTGCTTGCTTCATGTCCTGTCTTCTCATAAGGCCACAAGACTCCTGTCACAAAACAGTGTCCATTTTATGTGTAAATAATACCAACAATGCTGGGACTGTAAATGTGCGCCATAGAAAAATTCAGACAAATACTTGACTGTGGTTGTGATTTGGGTCTCAGCAAACCTTTTCCACAAAGAGCCAAAGAGTAAATATTCTAGGCTCGCAAGCCATATATTGTGTGTTGCAACTAGTCACCTCTGCTGTTTTGTTAAAGCATCCACGACACTATCTAAATGAATCGATGTGATTGTGTACCAATAAAACTTTATTTATAAAAAAATCAGTTTGGGAGAGCGCTGTTTCCTGACTCTTGGCTGAACATATAGTCCTAAAAAGATCCATACGTAGAACCTCTTTGGGTCTCTATTGGTAAGCTCAGTTGCAGTACTAAAATTTCTAATCCTGGCCAATAAGCTTACAAAGCTTGTCACTGTTAGAAAACTGATGCAGGCAGAGGGCAGGTCACCACTCACAGCCATGCACCACTCACAGGCGTATCATATAACTCTGGAAGCAGGCTCTTTCTAAGGCAGATGAGCCATGTTGTCAACCATGGGTAGGAAACACAACTGTCATTTATTTGAGTTACTTGCGGTGTGCCAAGTATTTTATACGTGTTTGCATGTTACCTCATTGAAGACAATTACCTTTGAGGTGTAAATGTCACCATTTCCATTTGTCAGATAAAGAAAGTGAAGCATAAGAAGTTAAGTAATTGACCCAAGGCATGTGGTGGATCCTGGATCGGCCTTTCTGGCACTAGGTGTGTGTGCTTTCTGCTCCACCGTCATACAGGTATTATTGTACCAACTCTGGTGCTAGTCCATGAAAAACTAAACAGAATGTAATGTTCCTGGCAAGGTAGACTGCTGTGGCAAGGTGGCATTTATGGTCTTATGATCTTAGTTGAATGTCTGTGAACAAGCGTATTAATTAGCACAGTTCTCTCATAATCACTATAATGAACAATGTACTTACATTGTCAGATGCAACTAAATCTCAGAGATCTTACTCTGGAAAGAACCACTTATAGTTGTACCAATATTTTTGTGTAGTAGTCGTTGTAATGGAAATTATGGTCTTGCTTAAGCTAAAAGAAAATGTGTGTGTGTGCGTGTGGGTGGGTGGGTGGTTCTGAGGGTTGAAGGGGTACTTTACCACTGAGCTACATCCCTAAACCTCTTCATTTTTAATTATGAGACAGTGTCTCCCTAAGTTGCCTAGGCTGGCCTTAAAATTGTAATCCTCCTGCCTCAGAACAACCAAGTCCCAGGGATTGCAGGTGGGTACCACCATGCCCAGCCAAGTTGAAAGGAAATTTAAATCTAAGTTAAAATGATATTTGTTTCCTTGTTTTTTCCCTTTGTAGTTCATTCCTGTTTTGGGAAACCAATGTGAATTGCACTGAATTGTTAGAAAATGGTCATCTCTTTTCCTCATTTACAGCCATCATCAGGGTAAAATCACCTTGCTCAGGGAAGATCTTAAAGGCTGCACAGTAAGATTTAAAATACACCCTTATGCCCAGGGTGTATTACTAAAATTGAAGAGGAATGCAAAAACGGTAACAAAACATCATCATTTTAGGATTTTTAAAGCTGAAGTTTCCTGAGGTCAAATAACTACACTTTACCATTTGCTCCAACTTCTTTTGAAAACCAAAGACAAGTTCAGATTCTTGCTTGCTATTTTTCTTCTTTCTTTTCTCTCTTCTTTTTTCTTTTCCTCTACCCCTTCTGTCTATTCCCTTTTCACCCCCTTTTTTTTTTTGGTACCAGGGATTGAACCCACAGATGTTTAACCACTGAGCCATGTCATCAACCCTTTTTTATTTTTATTTTGAGATAGGGTCTTGCTAAGGTGCTTAGGGCCTCACTAAGTTGCTGAAGCTGACTTTGAACTTGTGATCCTCCTGCTTCAGCCTCCTGACCTGCTGGATTTACAGGCGTGAGCCACTGTACTTGGCTGGCTATCTATCATCTATCAGCGATATCTATCTATCTATCATCATCATCATCTATCTATCATCTATCATCTATCTATCATCTATCTGTCATCTATCATCATCTATCATCCATCTATATCTATCTATCATCTATCTATCTCTGTCATCTATCATCATCATCTATCATCTGTCTATATCTATCATCTATCTATGTATCATCTATCATCTATCTATTGTCTATCTCTGTCATCTATCATCATCATCTATCATCCATCTATATCTCTATCATCATCTATCTATCTATCATCTATCATCTATCTCTGTCATCTATCATCCATCTATATCTGTCGATCTATCTATCATCTATCTCCGTCATCTATCAACCATCTATATCTGTCAATCTATCTATCTATCTATCTGTCTATCATCTATCTATCTAATATCATCATCATCTATCTGTTTATCTATCTAGCCTCCAGGTTTTAATGCTGCTCCATGGACAGCACTCTACTTTGATTCTGTCTGTGTTGCTACTGAGCCTGTGTTGGGATTTTCTTACTAGTCTTTAATATATACCTGCATTCTCAAAAAGTCATGGCTATCATCAGAGATGTTTTAAAAATCAAAAGTATGTAGGCAATGTATCTTTCATGGTTATATCTATGGTTTGCTTATCTTGGAATTTTTGTTACTAAGATTATTTGGTCACTGAATAACCCAGGAGGTGCAGAACAGTGGAAAATAGATCCCATTCTACTTGGTATCTTTTGCAGTTTCTCAAAAAACTAGATTAAATAACCACCACCACCACCACATGAATAAGGCCTACTACGACCACCAGTCATAGCTCTGTCCTCCAGCGCAGAATACATGCTAATGTATTGTCCTTTTGAACATGTGAAAATCAGAGACTTGCTAGGAGGTGTTTCAGTTTGGGACCAAAAGGCTTCAAAGGCTTGCAGCCCCAAACCCAGGGCTTTGAAGTGAGGAGGGTGGTGTGCTGACAGAGAGGAAGCTCACCCTCCATGCAGCACCGTATTATTTCAGGCTTTTGATTTCCAGCCCCAAAGCAAACAAGGCCCCCTGGTGCTCTGACTTACCCAGGTTATCTTTCCATGCAGAAAGTGCTAAGTTTCCAACTAAGCCAGAGACAGAGCTAATTGGTCCAGTTTGTTATACAGTCAGGTATCTGTGAACTTCTACTCATTTTGATTTAGTTATAATCTCAATGCCTTTTGACAATGCTTATTGGTGTTGTGAAAATTGAAGCCTGGGAAGTGTAATAGTTTAATTATTTATTGTGATGGAAACCGTTGAGTGGTTAACTTCATGGCTATTCTCGACCCTCTTTATCCTTTCTGCCTTCTACAACAAAGAATCAGTTTAATTTCCCAGCTGCCTTTGAAGCCTGCGAGGCAATGTAGCTCACTTCTAGCCAATGAGGGTTAGTTCTGCTAGCGTTTGGGAAAACTTTTGCTTCCCCTGATAAAGGGGATGGTTACGCTGGTGCCACATTTTCCCTTTATTCCCTGTGTGGCATGCGGATAAGATGACTGGTGCTTCTGTAGTTATTTCATAACTAGTGAAATTGTAAAGATGAAAAGTCAACATGCTAAGAATATAGATGGTAGGAGAAGAGAAAAGAGCCTCGGCTCTTGATGGTTTTCCTGAACAGCTGAACCAATGTTTGCCACCAGCCCTTAGACTCCTTTGCTATATGAGAAAAATAAATCTCTATTTCAACCACTGTTAGTTGGGTTTTCTGTTACTTGGAGCCGAAATCATTCTTAACTGATACAGATAAAATAAACAGTTAATGGTAAGACCAGTAGGGTAATTTTTAATTTCCATGTTAGCTTTCTGACCCTGGCAAATCACTAGTGTTTTTATTAGTTGATCAATGAACTTATCTACTTCAGAATTTATAAGCTCTGACCTTTGAGATCTGTGAGATACTTGGTGCAGTATTTAGTAACTGATCATGCCACCAAGATACACACACACAAATATACTTTGATTTAATACTTTCTCAAGAACTCCTTCAGGGTAGCTTATTTAATAAAGCATACTCTTCTGTCTTTTCCCAGGAACACCCTTACTGTCTACATGGAATGCACATTCCCCCTAACACAAAGAGTTTGTGGGGAAATACTTCATTATGCACCTCCATATCATTGAGTGTTAGTAATACTTATAAGCAAGAAATTCGGGTGATGGAAGCACAGACTCGTGTATTCTACTCATGATCAGTAATATGGTGCTTATTTTCTGAATCAGACATGTGAGTTCTGATATACAGGTCTTTTTCTCATGATTTCCAAAGAACCCAGAGGAAATGCCAAGACGTGGAGGAAGTCAGGAATTCTCTCTCCACCTTGCCTCTTCACCGCTCTACTTTTGTAGGTTTGACAACAGTCACCACTTGTCTCTCTTCCTCTAAGGCAAACAAGTCATCATGTACATGGTTTTTTTTTAATTTTTTTTTTATTTCACCAGAGGGAGAAGAATATTGTGATTTGGGCTTGGTGTTCTCAGAAGAGTAATTAAAATCAATAGAGCAAATGCAAGAATTAAACAAAAAAGTAGATTTCCAGTTTCTACCAATTCCTTCTTTTTGATACGATAGCCTTGACCTTGTTTAGAGAGCAAATAATTCCTTTTAATAAGAATGAAATGCAAGTCTAGAGAGCTATGCACTGATGAGTGTTTGAATTCATCAAAAGCTTAAATGGTATCATATAATTTTCAGAAAGTGCCTCCCTCCAAGACTCAAGTTTCCGTAGACTTCCTCAGTTCTAGAACTTTTAATGGGATCAGGGATGCTTGTGTATGGGCTTGCCTCCCTATCTAGATCATTAGTTTTTAGAGGGCATTGGTAGGATTTATCTCTGTACCTCCTCACATTATCTGGTACAAGAGTTTACAGTGTTTGACATCTGATAAATGCTTGTGAATTGAGCTGACTTCTATCTGCACTTGTAGCATTGCAATATCATGATCTTTCAGGTGGGTGACCTCTGAGTCATATACATGGATGATTCCTAACTAGGCATCTGAGACTGTCTTGTGGATCAATTTGTTAGTATCACCAAGCTCTGATTACTTGGTGTTATATAATTATGCTGCAATTAAACTAAAAATAAGCAGCATATTTAAACAACTCTAACAGAATTAAGGTGACTGGGTGATTCACATAAATGTCCCTGCTCTTTTTTCTTGCAGGATAAAATTAAGTACATGATTAGCAAAGGTTGAATCTTCCCAATATTGATTAGCCTTGCTTGAAACAAGCATACTTACTGGAAATTTGAATTGAGAGGGAAAATAAAATCAGGGCATTGTATTTACCTTTTAAAAGTGTCTGTAAATAACATGCATTTAAAGTAAGACTCCATTTTGTAAAATTCAATTATAATCTCTGAAGAAGAAGACAGTGAGAAAATTCTAAACGTGGCCTCTTCTAGGGAGGAGAATTGGGAGCTGAGGAACCGAGAGTGGCAGGAAGGCTTATTTCTCATTGAAAACCTCTTTGTGTATATGTATTATCTGTTCCAAAATAAAAACCTAAAAAAGCAAATACAGTGAATTTTGTAGATGATCAACACTGGAGGGATTGCATACCTGATTTTGTGATTTACTATGAAGTTGAAATATTCAAGATAGTGTAGCATATGTCATAAGAAGACATATATAGATCAATGGAATATATAAAGAGTCCAAAAATAGACCCTCCTATATGATTTTTGGTGAAATTGCCAAGTTAATCCAAGTACTAGTTATCAGGGGGAAAAGAATAGATTTTGATATTTACCTAATATGATATACAAAAAATTAATTCAAAATCAATCATGGAGATAAATGTGAAATCTAAAATGATAAAACTACTGGAGAATATGCAGAGATAAGACCACTGTGGCCTCAGGGAGGCAAAGATTGCTTAGTACACAAAAAGGAAAGTCATAAAATAAAAAAAAAATTGATAAAGTGAAGTTTTTAAAAATGAAAACTTCTGCCTTTTTAAAGAAACCCATTTTCATAATGGAAAGCAAGCCACAGAGTGGGAGAAAATATGGCAAATATATATCTGGTGAAGATGCTGTACCCAAATACATGGGCAAAATAATTGAAGAGACACTGCATAAAGGAGCTGTATCAATGTCCAAGTACATGGAAAGATACTCACCAATAGTAGTCAGAGTGATGCACAGAAAAACTATAATGGGAAATTTATATGACTGATAATACCAAGTATTGGTGAGGATATAGGCCAACTGTAATTCTTGTATATATCTGGAATGTAAAATTTATGCTCTTTGGAAAATAGGTTTGCCATTTCTTGTAAAATTAAACACCAGACACCTCAGCAATCCCACACATAGATATTCGTGTGATAGAAATGAAAACATGCTAACATGAAGATGTATGCTTGAGCACTATTTTAGCTTCTTGGGGTTGCCACAGGCTGGCCACCATGCCTTCAACACACGAGCCTTGTGGGGGCATTCAAGAATATAGCATTCCTTTTAAAGAGTGTCACACTGGACAATCTCACAACCCAAGACTCCAGACATAGTCTTTCCTAGTATATTGGAAATCTGATCTATTTTCACCAACTTTTTTTTTTTTAAAAGAGAGAGGGACAGGGAGAGAGAGAGAGAGAGAGAGAGAGAGGAAGTGAGAAACAACTTTATTTAGTTTTTCACGTGGCCTTTGCTGCTCTGAGACTTTGCTGTGTATATGGTGCTGGGGTTTGAACTCAGGTACTCACGCATGCAAGGCAGGCGCGGTAACTGCTGAGCGAGTCACTGCTCCAGCCATATTTTCACCTACTTTAATTAATAATGGCATTAAGTTGGGTTAGCTAATTTGGTGGCTGCTTTATATCGGCCACAAAGGCAATGAGTTGAAACTAAATTTAGATTTTTAAATATAAATTCCTGTCTAGATGGGTCTTCTTCATCTAATGCTTCATAAGTGATTGTTTCAACTCCCCCCTAATTTACATTTATTGTTAATCAATTTAATTCTCATTGACTTCTTTTTGATAGTTTAGAATGCAACTGAATCTTTATTCTGTTATCTATAGTACTAAGACTTGTTTTACCTATTAATTTAATAAGCAATAGAGTGGAAAAAGTGACCTTTAAAATATGAATCTATATCCGGCATGGTGTTCTCCTAGAACACTGACCAAGGTCTATTCAATACCAGTTTGGGAATTTCCCAGGAAATCAGCAGGAAGCTCTTGGATTGGCAGTTCTCTGCACTGCCGTGAACAACCTATTAATCCCTTTTATGACCATTAGGAAACCGATTTCTATATTTAGCCTTTGGGTATTTCCGCCTTTCTGCAGGGCACTGAGAAGACCACTAATGGGGCTCCCTAATCACTTCTGCAATGCTTTTGGTGGTAATTTTGGGGATCCAAAGGCGTCTTTTCATTTTAAGTCACTTATTGTTCTCTGAATGTCTCTCCATCTCTCTGGGGCTTCAATTTTTTCCAGTTTGAGTCTCATTATCCTTGGTGCAGAAGACAGAAGCAAAATGAAAATGCAGGTATTAACTTTCCACATTGCTGAAAGCCTGCATGCATCAGTTTCTCCCTGCGGGTTTGTTGTGGGGGATGAGATGTGATGTGGGTAAAGTGCTAAGTATAAGGTAGGATTTCTATGAAAACTTGGGCACAGCCCCAGACCTGCTATTCTAAGAAGGATAATCCTTGGGGCTGGACAACACCGATAGAGGAGATTCTGAGGGGACTAAGGGGTAAAACAGGCAAATGGTGTCTCTGTATAGGTTTCTAATGCCCATTCCGTTGTTGCTTCCAGAGGAGTGGCAAAGAGCAAGGTTTCAGTTGCTGAGAAAGAATGACATAAGATCCTTGCTCCTGAAGGCTTCATGAAAAGGATTCCAGCTTGGGTTCCTGGAAACCAGAAAGGGGGTCAAGGGAGCTGGAACTCAGGGAGACCAGTGGTCAACAGTGGATGCTGCGTCCTTGGTCAGATCATGAGGGAACGGATTGGTAGTCCCTGGAATGGCTTAAGATGAGAACAGTGTAATTCTTAGAATGAATGACACCTTCCATCATCCCCTCCTTCCAACTAGGAGATTTGCTCAAACTCTAACACGACTTCTATCAGCTCAAGTCCACAGCCTTAGCATGAGAATCCTAACCCCTTAAATTCCTGCCTGAGAAAACTCAATGCTGCCTAAAATATTTAGTTTGTTCCTACCAAAACCTGACTGTAGGCCCCTGACCTCCCTTTTCTTAGAGCATTTACTTTAGAAATTCTTTCTCTGTCCCTTCAATATATATCTTCTACAACCTTATTATAGCTTTCTCAAGGAACTAGAAACCATCTTTCCTTGGGTCTCTTTGTAAGAGCACTGATCTCGTTCATGAAGGCTCCACTCACCTCCCAAAGACCCCACCTCTTAATACCAGCACATTAAGTACCAGATTTCAACACAAAAGTTTTAGAGGGTCACAAACATTCAGACCACAATGATACAAAATTTGAAGGGCTAGCGTGAACTGAAAACGCAGGATACCAGCCAGGACTGAGAAATGAATCTCCCTTTCCCACAAGTCCACTAATCCAGTCCATAGCTGTGGATGACCCTTGAGGGATACAATCTCCACTCCAGAATGTTTTACCTATTTGGAGAGATTAAAGGTTGATCATGCTATGGGAAGTGGGTGGGACCAGGAACCCATCTCAGGGAGGTGGGACTGTTGCCCATGGAGGGACAGTCACATGTTCGAAGGCAAATTCATTCTCAATTTCAACCACTTGTAGGCAGAGCCTTGTGCAAATACTCCCATACAGGACCATGAAATGGACTCTGATTTAAGCTAGGCAACAGTATTGAAAGTGGAAATGAGAACTTTTTTTTGTACAAACCAATTTGAGTAGGTAGGCAGGTTCTGTAGGGCGGGATGAGATACAATCTTCAGAAGCAAGATGAGCACTAAGAGGAGAGAACTTTGAAAGCTGGGCTGAGTATGTGAACATCATCCTATAGGGAAGATTTGAGAACTGGAAAGTGACAAGGTGAACTTGGCGTTTTAGAAGGATTAATTTCCAGTGAGATGTCTTTCAGAAGCCAGTGCCTTTCAACTATTCCTTTTTGTTTTTTTCATACATAAAAACGGAAGGAGTACTCTTTTTGGATCAAAGAAGGGCAGTTGCCTAGAAGGTATCTTTCACTCACTTTTTCCTACTGTTCCAGGTACAAAATCTGCTGGAAATTTTGACATTTTGCTCTTCCTCGACTCTGGATTTTAATGCCAGCAAATTAATGTGTAAGATGTCGGCAGAAAATGACTTTCATGGGACAAAATGACCTTGCATTTTTGGTCAGGAGAAGAGAAAAGCAGCAGACACACTAATTGCTGAATTATAATGAACCTTTCTACGATCCTTCGAGACTCTCAGAGGAATCAAAATAATACAAAATTACAGCAATACTATCAAGCAACGGGCTTTGCAGGGAGACAACAGGTGGAGATAAAAGCCAAACCCTCAACTTCTCTCATGGTATCAGAAAAAGCTGTCACTCTGTTCCTAAGAGACTGGTAATAATGTTCATCTGTGTTCTCCCATTTTAGTAGGAATTTATAAACACAGGCATTTTCACGGCTCACAGGCACACACATGCACAGGGATATGCCGTTCTTTCCTGACGTGTGAGTAATTGAAGCTGACAGGGAGCCAGGAATACAGTTTAAACAGGAGTTGTTAAAAGGGCAAATGTTGTAAGAAAGCAAATTTTATCAGTCTGGTATGTAGACAGAGGAAGGATTTTTATAATGCTAAAAAGCATTTAGCAGAAAAAGAAGCCTGGTCCTCTCTAGGGATGGGGAAAAATGGGTGTAAACTGGAGTGGAGGAATTCTGCCTTCTTTTTGTCATCCTCTCACTTGCCTTGAGAAGACCCATTTCCACAACTGTCATATTCTAAGGGATGAAGCAAGTTTTCCTGTGCATCTTCAGGTGGCCTCAGCTGGTGAGGAGCTTGCTTTACCCTCCGAATTGTATCCCTTCTTGCCTGCATTATGTGCTCTTTCCATTCTTTGGAGCAACTCTAAAAATTTTCAATTTTTTTTGTCAGTTCCCTGCATAAATGCATAATTTATGAAGATAGCACCAACAAATCTTTTTTATTGGTTGTTTTTCTATTGTGTAGACTAGAGGGGCCTTTCTGAGGAAGTGTGGTAGAAAACAGGTCAGTGGTGGAGTTGGATAGCTCAAGATCCCAATCCTGGTACTGATCTTTGTTGTCTTGATGACCGCTAATGAGTTATGTGGCTTTTCAATCATCTTCAGGTAACGGTTCCTTCTCGCAGTCCTGTTGTGAACAAGAAGCAACATCATGTATGTTACACACATAAACATAGTAGGTACACAGGATCTGTAATAAATAAGCTGCTCAATTCACTTGGCTGCCTTTCTCAACTGTTTATAATCTCAGGCCATTAAACCATACGAGCAAAGTGCTTCAGGAGTACAGCCCATGCTTGCCTATGACCAGCCTGCGTCCCATTTATCAGCGGTTCTAATATGACATGTTAGCTTCTCCTCAACATACACAGCATTTTCAGTGCATCAGTGAAAACCCCTCAGATTATCTCAATTAAGTTCAAAAAATCTGTTCTTTTGTTGCTTTCTTTATTGGCTTCAAGATGAAATTGTGATCAGGGCAGCTCTGGAAACTTGTCTAATACGTTTTTAGCAGAGTGCCCCTTTAGCAGATGCCAAGACTTTTGGAGCATTTCAACTACTGCCACAAGCTTCCCTGGGGCCGTTTTGTTATGTGCACTAGGAGTGACCATGTCCCCTGTAACACAGTCCCATGATCTTCATTTTGGAAAGTTACTATAGACAATGGCAACTGGCCTTGCCATCTAATCATTTTCCCATAGAATAGTTTCATGTTGACTATTATAAAGCCAATTATCTTTTTTTTCAGCTGTTTCGCAATAGCTTTTGTCAAATAACCATTTTATACAACAAAAACAATGTTTGGCTCTTTTGACATCATATTTTGCAACCCATTGTTTATGCAGGTTTTACCAAGAAGTTCTATCACTCAAAGTTAAATGGGTACCTATTATTATTATTTTTGTTATTTCTGGTCAAAGTAGGAATTTGGCAAAGTGGTGAAAACATTTCAGTTAAAGCTATTATACTCATGCTGTAGAGTACATGGCTTCAATCATCCATTTATTTGTATGTAAGGACAGATCTACACTGAAAGAAAATAAAAATCTTCCTTGGCTCACTTCCATTTGGAAATCAGGTATATGTCATTGTGCCCCAACTTTCAACAGAGTGGAGTTCCATCACAGGGGTTTGTTATTTAATATAACCTCAAATCACTGTTGTTCAATACTTAGGAAAAACATAAGTAAGAAAGACAACATTTAGGAAGGCCTGCAAAGAGGATGTGTTACCCATTTTATTCAATACACTAGAATCTTTCCTTGGTTTGAACTAAAGATTTAAAGTTCTAGAATCATTATACCATAATTCTTCAGTGAAGACCAAAAAAAAAAAAAAAAAGTCATGTGGAATTCACTGACGTGTGTATGGTAATACATTGCTGACAACAGTGTTCACTTCACTACCCCTTACTCTCTTTAGAGGACACAGGGAGAACTTTCTTATAGTTCTCAGGATAAAGTCCTCTAGTTGGCTTTCTCACATATTATCTTATGGATTCTGTGAGTCATTTAAAGTCATTTCCTTGTTTTCTTTGGCTAAAGAAAGCTCAAAACAGATTTGAAGATTCCCTTGTGTGTGTGTGTGTGTGTGTCCTGTGTAACCTCACCTCCACCTCCAAACCCAGAATGAAGAGCAATACCCACCAGTCTGGGTGCTCTTCTCTCCTCTCTTCCTATATTCATTGGCAAGGATAAAGGCCTCTCATTCTTCAGTAAGATAGAAGTTCTCTTCCACACTTTAGACCTGAGCACTGTTACCTACCCTGAGGCCATCATCAAGATGTGTGCTTTTTATATCCTCACTTGTATTAGCTACCACTGGAAACTGAGAATTCCCAGGTCATTTCTCATTTCTTGATTCTTACCACATAAGGGTCTCTCATCCACTTTTCTGGTCCCATATCTTTTCCCTAATGCCTACATTCTTCTACAGTGTCCTACAGAGTTCTGGGTCAGTTATTAAAAAGACCTTCCTATATCTCTACCACTTCTTGGGATTCTCTCCATCTTTTCTCTATACTTGAAACTCAGTGCTCTATTGGAATAAGTATTTCTTTTTTCTTTTGTTTTTAAAGAATTTTATTTAGTTTTTCATGTGGCTTTCGTTGCTCCAACACTTCATTGTGTACGTGGTGCTGGGGTTTGAACTTGCAT
>PVKS010033961.1:0-21290 GCA_004027875.1 Aplodontia rufa | reverse complement strand
AAAATATAGTGATTGTTATTAATAAAATATCTTCATTATGACAAGAATTTTAGAAACAATAAAATGATGGAGTTTTATATCAATAAAATGATTATTTCATGTCAGACATAAGGGAAAGACTTCAAGATACTGGCATAGTCAAAAACTATTTTGGGATATGTTTTGAAAACAATAAGGAGCAAAAATAAAAATAGGTAAATGGGGTTACATCAAATAAAAGCTTCCTATAGTGTAAGAAACAATCAACAGAATAAAGGAACAAGCAAAGCAATGTAAAAATATTTCCAAATTACTCATCAGATAACGAATTAATATTCTGAAGGTAAAAGGGACTCCAAAATGTAAAAAACAAACAATAATCCAATTAAACAGTGAACTACATATCTGAGTACACATTTCTCAAATGAAGAAATGAAAATGTCCACCAAGTATATAAAAAATATTCAGTATCACTAATCAACAGGGAAAATCCAATAAATGCCACAATGAGATATCATTTCATCTCAGTTAGAATACCTATAAGCATAAAAGACAAAGTCTATCAACTGCTGTTGAATATGTGGAGAAAGTAGCCCTCTCATATATTGATGGGAATGTGAATTCAAACAGCAATTTTTCAAAATAGCATGGAAATAGTTAAAAAAATAAAAATAGAAATGCCATGTCATCTATCAATTTGACTACTGGGCTGGGTATATATAAGAGAGAATAAATCATTATATCAAAGAGATACTTGAAATCCTGTGTTTCTTGTAGCATCAGCAACATTAGCTAAAATATGTAGTAAATGAATGTTTCCATCAATAAATCAATAAGGAAGATAGAGCATCTATACACAAAAGGTTATATGTTTAGCAATATGAATAAATAAATAGAATCCTGAAATTTGTTGCAACTTTAATAAAACTGGAGGCAATTATGCAAAGT
The DNA here is from genome assembly GCA_004027875.1 of Aplodontia rufa. NCBI lineage: Eukaryota > Metazoa > Chordata > Mammalia > Rodentia > Aplodontiidae > Aplodontia > Aplodontia rufa. The sequence goes on along the minus strand of PVKS010033961.1, from coordinate 20,363 downwards.
CAAATAAACCAGACACAGAAAGACAAATACAATATGTACTCACGCATTTGCGGAAATGAAAAACTCAATCTAAAAAAAAAAAAAAGCTAAAATAACAGAAGAGAAGCACATTTAAACTTCGTTTTAGAGGATAGCTGATCTAAAGAAGCATTAAACTAACAGCAAGGCTACTTTAAAAATAAAAGCAATATCATATTAAACATGCAAAACATGAATTAAAAAATTTTTCATTTTGTGTAAATGCACTGTAGATTTTGCAGAACTGATGTTAAATTGATATAGCCATTTGCATTTTTCCTTTTGCAATCTATTACAATTATACACTTAGAAAAATTTAACCTTTAACATTTTGCTTTTCTCAAACTGTGTCTAATATTGATCAAATTTTATTTCATTTCAATGTATTTATTTATTTATATGCACTTATTTTATTTTCTTGGTTCTTTTTAGATATACATAGAACTAGAATATATAGTGACATAATTATAAAAACATGGAATGCAGCTTATTTTAATTCAGTCCCCAGTATTTACACTTTGCTTCTCTTCTTCCCACCATTTTTATGTACATGATAACAGAATATATATTGATATTTTATATAAAAATGGAATATAATTTCTTCTAATTCAGTGTATTTTGCTTTTCCGACCCCATTCTCTTCCCTTTACTCTACTGATATTTCTGTTATTTACTAATAGTTTTCTTTTTTATTTAGTGACTTTTTGATATACACATTGATGAGACCATGATATGTTCATATATGAACATGGGAAAGTTAAGTCTGATCTGTTCAACAAACTTTCCCTAACACAGTCCTCCTTCACCATTTCCTTCCACAGTGTCTATTCGTCTAATCTTTATTTAGGTTAGCTTCCACATAGCAGAGAGAACAATCAACCTTCTACTTTTTGAGATTGGTTTATGCCACCCAGAGTGATGTCCTCCATTTTCATCCATTTGCTGGCAATGACATTAATTCCTTCTTCCTATGGCTGAGTAATACTGCATTATGTGTGTAGGCCACTCTTTCTTTATCCGTTCTTCTGTTGAGCGTGTACCTTGCTTAGCTCCATAGCTCAGCTACTGTGAATTGTGCTGCTATAAACAGTGAGGTGGCTGCATCACTGTAGCATGCTGATTTTAGATCCTTTGACTATATACTGAGGAGTGGGATAGCTGGGTCATATGGTGGATTAATTCCTAGTTTTTTGAAGAATCTGTATACTGCTTTCCAGAGTGTTTATACCAATTTGCAGTCCACAAACAATGGATAATTTTACGCTTTTCCCCACATCCTTGCCAACATTGTTGTTCATATTCTTGATTATTGCCTTTCTAACTGGAGTGAGGTGAAATCTCAGCATAGTTTTAGTTTGCATTTACCTATTGGCTAGACATGTTAAAAAAATTTTCATGTATTTGTTGACCATATGCTCTTCTTTTGAAAAGTGTCTGCTCAGTTATTTTGCTCATTTATTGATTAGGTTGTTTTTTTTCTCTCTTTCATTCTTTGTTGTTGTTGTTGTATCTTTTATTTTTTCTGAATTCTTTGTATATCCTAGAGAGCAATGTCTGATCTGAGGTGGCAAATAGTTTTTTTCCTACTCTGTAGATTATACCTTCACACTCTTTTTTCCTTTGCTGTGAGGAATCTTTTAAGTTTCACACCATACCATTTACTGATTTTTCCTTTTACTTCTTGCTCTTGGTGGTCTTGTTTAGGAAGTCAATTCCTGAGCCAATGTTGGAGTGTTGGGCTTGCCTTTTCTTCTAATAGGTGCAAGGTTTCTGGTCTAAGTCATGTCTTTGATCCACTTTGAGTTGAGTTTTGTGCAATGTGAGGGTCAGATATTGAGATTAATTTTATTACATATAGATTTCTAGTTTCCCAACACCATTTGTTAAAGAGACTGTCATTTCTCCAACGTATGTTCTTGGATCCTTTTTCAAGTATAAAGTAACTATATTTATGCAGTTGTTCTACTGTATTCTGCTGATCTTTGTGTCTGTTTTGGTGCTAGTACCATGATGTTTTTGTTACCATAGCTCTATAGTGTAATTTTAATGCCGGTGATGTGGATGTTGGGTTTATGTCCTCTCCGAATTGAAGAATGAAACAGAGGGACACCGAGGCAAGCATAGTAGACAAATTTTATTATAGAAAGTAAAGCATAGAGAAAAGAGCAGACTCCCCCCAGAGCGGGGCAAGGGGACAGAGCCGATGAGGCACTGATGTTGCCCCTTTTATATGACGTCCTCTCCTCGATTGGTCACTGCTTCCCTGCCCCTGTACCTAGGACACAGGTGCGGGGAATTCTGGTCCAGTCTTTGATGCATGCCTTAGGCTCCAATAGAAAGAAAAAGGTTCCTTCCTTAGCAGCAGAGAGTGTCTAGGCCTATCTTGTCAGACCCTTATTAGCATTCGAGGATGTCTTTACCCTCTCAAGAAAGATGACCATCAGTTAATTTTCTCCTTATCAAACCGCATTGTTCTGCCTACACTGACAGCCTAACTTTTTCTGCCTCAATTTGAGGTCTAGTATTCTGATGCCTTCGGCTTTGCTTTTTTTGGGGTCAGAATTGTTTTGGCTAATCTGGATCTCCTATTTTTCCAGATGAATTTCAGAACTGCATTTTCTAACTGTGTGAGGAACATGATTGGAATTTTATGGGTATTGCATCGAATCTGTATAGTGCTTATGGTAATAAGACTATTTTGATAATATTAATTCTCCCTACCCAGGGCAAGGAAGGTCTTTCCATCTTTTCAAGTCTCCCTCAATTTCTTTCTTTAGTGTTCTATAGTTTTCATTGTAGAGGTCCTTCCCTCTTTTGTCAGATTGATTCCCAAGCATAATTTCAATTCAGTTATAGTTTCTTTCATATAACCTAGGAATCTTTTACCAAATGCAAGATACATGGATTATAAAATAGCTTTTTATTGAGGATTGAATTATTTCATTCATTTAGGAAAGTTTGTAGGCAAAAATTAATTAAGATATAATCCATTAAAACCAAGGATAATTGTAAAAATTAAATTGTGAGATTTTAATCAAATGGAGAGGTTATATGATGAGATTTCAATCAATATACAAACTCCACTTTTGGAAAATCATTATAGCCTGTTGGAATGTTTTGACTTCCGTAAACAATACAATATTTTTGGAGGCTCATTTTTAAATGGCTAAGTTTGTATTCTCTGTTGAAATAGAAATAAACTTGAAAGCCTGCAATTTTCCTGCACATAATTTTATAAATCATTTAAAGTCTCATAAATATAGATTAAAGCAATTTGTAAAACAGATATTAAATGAAAATTTGAAGGACAGAAAAAAGGAGATTACTTTAGGAATACTTGAAATGAATATTTACATAATTTAGAATAAAACATATACTAGTGAACATATTTTAGAGACTGGAGCCACTCATGTGAAATAAAATAGTCATTTCTTCAAAATCAATTCAAGAACAGTAAAAATTATTAATACTTGTGCCAGAAATAAAAATAGAAATAAAAAACAATATAAATAAATTCAAAAAGTGTTCCAGATAATTACATTATCAATTAAGCTCCAAAATAATATTATTAATATATTCATAAAAAAGGAAAATGCTAATGTTTTAACTGGAAAACAGAAATATATGAAAAATCTATTGGAGATCGTATAACCTCAAAAAAACAAATAACCAAGACTAAGATTGCAGTGAATAAAAGTAATAGCAGATGTAACAAAACTCAAATCAGCATAAGCCTGTGTATGAAAACCTGCTGCGGGAATTTCTAATACATCTTATTAAAACATATTCTGATGCTGGTGGGAAGGTAAGCAGTTCGTCCAGTTTGGAAAACTTTGCTTGTTTTTCAAATGTTTAAACATTATCACATTATTACCCAGCAATCCACTCCTAGGTATAAACCTGAGAATAATGAAATAATGTCCAGAAACATTTTTCAGAGGAATGTTTATAGCAACATTGTTCATAAGGGCTGAATGCTAGAAAAAAATCAAATAGACATTAGCTGATGAATAGTTAAGCAAAATGGGTTTTATGTATGTAATTTTATTACTTGGTCATGAAAATTTGAGTGCTATTTATACATGCTACAGTATGAAGTAATCTAGAAAATGTCACACTGAGCGAAAGAAGCCATTGACCACAAAATGCTCATGACATGATTATTATACTTGTATGAAATCTCCACAATGCAAACCTCCACAGATAGAAGTAACAACTGAAGTGTATGAAGCTGTTTTTCAGGTGATGAAATTGTTCTAATACTGACATTGTTAGTGTTTGTACCTATCTATAAATATAATAAAACATTAAATTGTCCATTTAAATAGGCAGGTTTTACACTATCTGAATCATATAACAATAAAGTTGCTTAGTAAATAATGTAGAAATGGAAGCAGGAGCCAAGGGGAAAAAAAGGAAAGGAAGGAAGGAAGGAAGAAAAGGAGGAAGAAAGGGGATTTAGATAGTCTAGTAAAGGATATCTACAAAATGGTACAGCCAACAATTTCATCCTTAATCAAACTTAGAACAACTTTCTAGCCAAACCTGTTAAACCCTCCTTTCCACAAAGTCACCCAAATATAAAGAATGTTTCCACTGCACGTTCTAACACCGCATACTGAGTTCGGCACTGTGGTGCTTTTCTTTTCATTGCAGGTGGGCTCTGTCTGCTATTCTTACAGCTTTTCTTGTCATTCATCTATGACAGTCATCTCTTCCACAAGCCCATTCATTACTACAGAAGCCCTGTTTTCTCTTTGGGAAGACTTCCCTTGGACACAGGTCCTGAATGCATCATTTATAAAATAAAATAAATATATACATCCCATTATGAAGCAGTGAGTTGTGAAGTTTGAAATGAAGAGAGCTTCATATATACATATACATACACATATATATACAATGTGTGTGTATATATAAATATTTATACATATATATGTATAATGTGCACGTGATTCCTATGCAGGTTTGTGCTTAATATCTTTAATAAAAAGATGCTTTTTATGATAAAAACAAAACATAAAATCCACCCTGTAATGAATTTTTAAGTGGACAGTACATTTTTATTGAATATAGATATAATCTTTGTATATAAGACCTCTAGCACATGATCCTCTTGATTAACTTAAATCCTTGGTTACCAACTTTTCTTTCTCACCTTCCAATCCCTAGCATCATCTTTCTGCACAGCAAATCGATGAATTTGATTATTTTAGATATCTCACATAAATATTATCCTGCAGTTTTTTCTTTCTGTGACTGGGTGCTTCACTGGCTTATATTCTCAAGGTTCATACATGTTGTTGAATAATGAAGATTTTTGAAGATTTCTCTGCCTTTTTAAGAATGAATAGTTTTCACTATATATACATATATATGTACATATACATATATGTATCCCATTTGTTTTATTTAGTCACCTATCATCAGAAGGAACTTAATATTGTTTTTACAATATTAATACAATACAAATAGTATTGGCTAATACAAATAGTGTGAAAATGATCATGGGATTTTTAATGTCCCTTTATGATCATGAGTTCAGCTTTTCTAGATAAATTAATAGAAGAGCAATTACTTGTAAATATTGTATTTCTATTTCTATATATTTGAGGACCCTCCAGACTATTTTTCATAGTGGCTATACCATTTTGAATTTCCACCAACACTGCAAAACTGTACCAGTTTCTCCATATCTTCCCTCACACTCACAAACACTTCACTTTTTATTTAATAGCCACTTTACTTGCATGCGTTGAAATCTTAGTGCAATTTTGATTCACATATATCCTTAATGATTAGGAACTGAGTATTTTATACACCTGTTGGACATTTTTATGTATTTCTTGGAGAAATTTCTATTAAGTCCTTATAGTATTTTAAAAGTAGGTTACTATCTGTTTTACTATTGACTTTGTATGTCCCTTGCATAATTAAAAGATTAACACCTAAAAAAATACCTGGAAAATATTTTCCCATCACATAGGTTGCCTTTTTACACTGTTGATTATTATGTCAAACTCACAGCAAACAAAATAACCAGTACTAGCACAAAGACAGATGTACAGGCTGATGGTCTGTATATCTATTCTTTTTTTTAAATATTTTTTTAAAGAGAGAGGGACAGTGAGAGAGACAGAGAAAGAGAGAAACAACTTTATTTAGTTCTTCACATGGACTTAGTTGTTCCAACACTTAGTTGTGTACGTGGTGTTGGGGTTTGAACCAGCTTGCCAGGCAAGCGCTGAAACCGCTGAGCCACCGATCCAGCCCCTGTATATCTATTCTTGAATATGTAGTTAACTGATTTTCAACAGGTGCCAGGTACATACAGTAGGAAAGAAATATCTTTTCAACAAGAAGTATGGAAAAAACTGAAAATTTGTAGGACAAAAAAATGGTCAAATTCTGCAATAATAAAAACATTATTAGGAAATTTAAGAGGAAAAACAAAGTAAATCAAAAGAATGGCCTCTAGCTGATAATGAAATCTGTAGGCATTACCATTGAATCAATATTCCAGTATTTATATTGAACCACAAAATAAACCCTAATAACTAAAGGCACTTTGATCAAAAATAACAAAGTAAAAAATAAGAAAGGAGACACCTTACTACCTGATTGGATAAATAATGTACCTAAATTTAAGCTTAGAATTCTAAAAAGAATAAAGAAAAAGCAACAAAGTGAATGTAATCAACATATACACACATACACACCACACACCCAAACACGTGTGCATTTGGAGTTGTAAAAGAGAGACGCTGAAAGAATAATGAGGGACTGTTATAATAAAAGCAGCAAATTCAATATGGTAGAAAATTTTCAAATGAATGACACTGACATTCCAAAATTATTAAAAGAACTATAATATTTAAATTGTCCTATATATATTCAGAAACAATTTATAATTTAAAACTTTCTCTTATACCATAGATTCAGTCAAAAATGGATTCACTAATAAATTCATGAACTGTTTTATAAATGTAATGCATAATTTATATGAAGACTTTTTCAGAAATTAGAGGTGATTTTAATAATTCCAAACACTATTGAGCATACTTCTTAAATTTGTGTTCTACTGTTCAAAATTAAGTTTAAGGAGATTGAATTATTTGTGCAAGCTGAAATAAAGTGGAGCTGACAAGATCAAGAAATGAACTCCAAAGCTCACTGTGTTTGTCAGCTTGGACTGCCATAATAAAATAAATAGCCTAAGTGCCTGAACCGCAGAATTGTTTTCTTCTTTCCTTTGTGATGCTACAAATACCAGTTCACATCAGACAGGGATGGTTCCTGCTCATGCTTCCTTCTTGGCTTTTGTAAGGCTCTTTTCTCCATGTGCTCGCATGCATTTCTTCAATTGTTGTGTGTGTGTGTGTGTGTGTGTGTGTGTGTGTGTGTGTATCTGTTCTTGGGTGAGTCATCTCCTTTGAAGGACACCGATCCCATCAGGTGAAAAGCCTATCCATATGATTTAATTTCATCTTAATTACTGCTACAAGCCCTGTCACCAAATAGAGTTTCCTTGGGGGTTAGGCCTCAATGCATGAATTTAGGGTGAGATACATTTCAGCTGGAGAAGTTACCTTACTACTTTTCAGGTTTGGTTTTCCACTGTACAATGTACAACAAAGATGAGAGGCCAAAATTCACATTAGCTAGAGAACTGAGGTTGAAATAACAAAATTTCTATTTTTTTCTTAAATGATTTGCTTTATCCTTTTACATCCTTCAGTCCTCTTTATCCAATGAAGAAGTTATTTGCTTTAAGTAATTGAATTATCAAGTGAGTTACTGATTTTCATTTCTTAACATGCGTGACTATTTATAATGGGAATGAATGGAGAGGACTACATGCCTAAATCGAGGTAGGTATGGTAGAAAGTGTTGCTCTCATGTAAATGAATTGTATCTGACATTTTCTTTCCTGGGTGAATTGCTTTTGTTTGTTTTTGCTCACCTTTTTTTTTTTATTATTATAGGCATGGATTTCATGGTGTGCTCTCTGGTAAAAATCAAAAGAAAACAGGAATGGTTGTGACATGCTTTGGAAGCCACATTGTGTCACATTAGATTATAAGTCCTTTGGAAATAAAAATAAGTATGTTCATTTTGTCCATAAAATCTGGTAAACCAAACAATCAGTAAATTTTTGTTGATTGAATAAGAGAATGAATGAATGAATGACTTTACAGAACAATGTCATCACAAAGAGCTACACAGAATTTCTAGGTTACCCATTGTCTACTGCAGTCACTCTGCTATGTTCATGCCTTCTCAATGTAAGTGATTTAAATTTTAAATGTTGCCTACATCCATATAATTAATCTCATTAACTAGAAAATAAGTTTTACTACACAAGAGATATGCTGAGCTTCTATTCTATTTTTCTATTCCTCAAAGATGGGTTATTAAAAAAATTCACATAGAGTGATTTTCAGCTTCTTGTTGCCAGGATGACTTTACAAAAAGTCATAGAAATCTGCATTCATATATTAAACTCAATACTCTTCTGAATTATAAATCCTTATGCCTACAGGACTTTAATACTCACTCTATAAATTAGAGAAATCTAGATTCATGCAATATGCATTCATTCATTATTGTGATATCTTAGTAAAATGAAAAATTAAAATTAATGCAACTTTTAAAATCAAATGATCCATAAATGCAAAAAAAAAATTCTCCCAAGAACCGAGGAGAACCTGTATGATTTATAGTGACTGATAAAGAAGTATTCTTTTTCCTCCTTCTGAAAATTTGCAAATAAATTCTGATGGAGAAATTTCAATAAATACTTTGTTATTGAGCAGCGGGGTGGAAGGCACCAAATTTGCATTAAATTATGCACCTATATGTGTATGAAGAGGTAGACAGAGACACATATAAGCATAAACACACTTGACCCTCTATATGTGTGTACATAAGCAAGTACAGTCAATATTTTATTATATTATTTTAATTTAAGCACTGAAGACTGAACTCAAGAGCACTTTACCACTAAGATACATTCCCAGCCCTGTTTCTTAGGTGTGAATACAGCTTCTCACTAAGTTGCTGAGGGTCTCACTAGTTTGTGAATTTGGTCTTGGACTAGCAATCCTCCTGCCTTACCCTACCAAGTGAGTCACTGGGGTTATAGGTGTGTGTCACTGAGCCTGGCTAGTCAATGTTATTTTATTAAACAAATTCATTTGTTATATATCTTTTCATTCTAAACAAAATATATGCTAGACATATTTTTTAATCTGCCCCCCAACTCCTCCACTGGGGTTCTAACCTATAGTCTCACATGTGCTAGGTAAGTGCTCTACCATTTAATAATACTCCCTGCCCCAAATTTACTTTCATTCTGGAGAAGCCGATCTCATCTTTGAAATTTTATCTTAAATATGACTTATTCCAAACAAGTTTCAAGATGAGCTTGGCAGTTGGTTACTTGCTTTTATAACATTTATCACATAAAATTCATATTTTAATTTTATGTGTACAGGTTCCTCTCTAATTTACTCAAAAATCGTATTGAGCATCTCTGTTCTGTCCTGCACTGTGTCAGGCCCTGAAGATATGTATGTATGTATGTATGTATGTATGTATGTATGTATTACCAGGGATTGAACCTGGAGATGCTTCACCATTGAACCACATCCCCAATCCTTTTTAGATTTTATTTTCAGACAGTGTCTCAATAAGTTGCTAAGAGTCTTGCTAAGTTACTGAGGTTAGCTTTGAACTTGTGATCCTACTGCCTCTGGAGTCCCTGGCATTACAAGCATGACCCACTTCACCTTGCAGGGGCCCGAAGGTTTGATAGTAATAATGATGAATGTGGTTTGTGGCCTTGTATATAATGTGTTTCCAATAGGGAAGTGTTAGGTAAGTTTTATGATTACATCAGCATATGTTGGGTCTTTTCTGTTTGTGTATATATGTGTAGGTATACGTATATACTTGCATTTGTGTGAATTAATCATTGTGATTCAGTAAATTTTTGGATAAAAAAAAACAAGAACATGACCAACATTTCACTGAATGAATGGAAAATTTCAAACCTACATATTTTTGCATTTCCATCTATACATATATTTTTCCTTATATAAATTCCTGAAATAAAATTGTTATTATTATCTTTTGCCTTCTTTTCCTTTTTTAAATTGAAGAGTAGCGGCATGGAATTCATAAACCATAGTTTGAAACCTTTCAAATCTCCAGAATCATAAATTAATTTTTTCAAAAGCTTTTCTATTTTTTGAATTAAAATCTTACCAAATTCCCCAGTCTGATACTATATTTTAATATCACAAATTAGCTCTATTTTCAAATTCTCCATCACAGTTTTTCAGCAGCTTTTGCATGCCTGGGTGATTTTTAAAATAGTTTCAGCAAATGTCCACTGAAAGGGGCACTTATTATACAGAAAGATTTTTGTTATTCTGAGTTTAATGATATAAAAAAAATGAATGTAAAATATTTTCATATTGGAAATTATAACTATTCTTTCTCATAAGCAAAGCAATTCATGCTGATCTCTTTTGAGGCCACTGCAAATCACAATTATACAATAAATAAAACAAGAATTTCAAGAGTATTTAAAGATGGTAAAATTATTAATGTTAAGCTCATGAAACCAAAATATTCACAGTGCTAATACGCTTTCTTCTTTCTTGGATTTATATGGTTAATGATTTAGATATTTGGACCTTGACCTTGTAAAAAGCATGCTACTCTAGAAATAGCAAGGAAAACAAAAACAGAAAATTGGTATTCTGAACTTCAAACTGAAACATTTATAATTTAGGTAGATAAACCTCTTAATTTAGTTGAATAAAGTTATAATGGGAACATTATGAAATTGGCCATATTTTTGGTTGATGTTTAGAAAACAAGGATTGGAATTTTAATTGTGCCAAATTGTGCTGAGCTTTAAACTTCAGAGGGAGTAGGTGGCTTTTATTTAATCCGTAGAAACAAGTAATTAAGAATATTTAAATAAGACAAAGAGTTATAAGGTCCTTGAAAAAGTTGGAGGTACATTTTTTTCCTAGCCTTAAAACAAGGCTGCCTTGCCTCACTAAAATGAATAACGTATGTGTGCAGGTAAGAGGCAGTATTGGGGACTGAACTCAAAGGTTGGTGGATGTTAGGCAAGCACTCTGCCATTGAACTACATTCCAGGCCTTGAGCTTTTTCCTTTATAAAAAAGGAACTTTACCTGTCTTGCACAGTTACCAGGTTCTTTCATAATCATCATCAGCTTCCAATAGTTAACATTAAGTAAATACCATGCATCCTTTCTTCATAAACTTCTACCAATCTATTGTGAAACTATGATATGAACTATTATGAAACAATTTCAGTCACAAAATCGATCTCTTTAAAAATAAAGAGAAAGAGAAGCAAAGAAGGAAAACAATGGAACAAGGGGAGGGTGGGTACACAGGAGGGAGAGAGAGTAAGAAAGGAAAAAAAGAAAGCATAAAATAACTCTCCTGTTTCTGACCTCTGCTCCTTTTACAAGCACAATAATAACTTAGCATTAGGGTCCAGATAAGCATACAAGTAGCCTGTGAATTAAAGTGGAAAGACAATTCAGTAGACATTAAGCTTAGGATGTCTTTCTTAGGACTATAGAACCTGACTTTCAGGGTTTCTACGCTTGTCCAAGTAATGCAGAGGTGTATTTAGCACATACATACTTTTTTTAAGAGGGAGGGGGAGAGAATGAAAAAAAGAGAAAGAGAGAGTCAATTTTATTTATTTATTTTCCTGTTTGAGCTGTGTTGCTTTATTTATTTTTTTTGATAGACATTGTCTTACAATTAGGAGGGGTTCATCATCAAACAATCAAGAACAGCAGTGTAATGAAAGAACAAGCCAATACTGGTGCCAGACCATGGTTCCCCCTGCTTTGGGTTCTCCATGGTTCCATGTTTCACTTAACTTAAGCCCCAAGTTAATTGGACTTCTCGTGGAAGCTGGAGGTACTGCTTGGATTAGATTCACCCATACTACCTCCCTCTGGTCACCTTGATGTCCTTCCCCCCTCCCTACCCCTCTCCCTACCCTCTGCCTATGTCCCCCAGGAATCTTAGCACAGTTCCCCATGATCATGTAAGAATTCATATATGTTGAGTTAATTGTTAGGTTAGTGATCTAACAATCTGTTTCTGCTTATATTCTAGCTTCCACAAATGAGAGAAAACATTCAGCCCTTGAGTCTCAGAGTTTGGGATATTTCACTTAGCAAATTTTTTTCCATCTCCATCCTTTTGGCTGCAAATGCCATAATATAATTTTCTCTAATAGCCAAGTAGTATTCCATTGAATATATGTACCACAGTTTTGGGATCCATTCATCAAGTGAGGGGCATCTGGGTGGTTCCATATTTAGCTATAGTAAATTGGGCTGCTATAAGCATTGATGAAGCTGTATCTCTAGCTCTTTGGGGAAGATACCCAGGAGTGGGATAGCTGGGTCAAAAGGCAGTTCCAGCCCTAATTTTTTGAAGAGTCTCCACACTGCTTTCCAGAGTGGCTGTACCAGTTTGCAGTCCCACCAGAAATATAACAGTTTTCCTCTTTTCCCACATCCATTTCAGCATCTGTCTTTGCTTGTATTCTTTATATTTGCCTCTCTGACCGGAGTGAAGTGGAATCTCAGTGAAGTTTTGATTTGCATTTCTCTTATTGCTAGCGATGTAGAACATTTTCTGATATGTTTATGGGCTTTTTGGACTTCCGCTGTTGAGAAGTTTCTTTTTAGTTCCCTAGCCCATTTATTAACTGGGTTATTTGTGATTTTGGTGTTTAGTTTTTTTAGTTCTTTGTATATTCAGAATATTAGCCCTCTGTCTCAGGTGTAGCAGGCAAAAATTTTCTCCCATTCTGTAGATTCTCTCTTGAGACTCTTGACTAAATCTTTAGCTGTGCAAAAACTTTTTAGTTTAATTGCATCCCATGCATTTATTCTTGATTTTACCGCTTGTGCCATGGGAGTCCTGTTGAGGAAGGCTGTGCCAACCCCTGTGTTGTTGGGAACATGAGGCTCAGCTGGTTTGTAAGAGAATTGGTGGTAAACAACTCTAAGGGGTCCAGCTGGCTTGTAATTAGCAAATTGCCTGACCACATAACTAAGCTATTTGGCCACTCATTTGTTACAATTGGAGAAAGGTGTTTGCATTGTACCCGATTGATTGCTCTAATGGATAAATAAAGTAGCAGCTAGTCAGGTAAAGGAAGCGGCTGAAGGAAGCAGCCAAAGAAGAGAAAGCAGCCAGAGAAGAAGCATACAAAGAAGCAGCAGCCAAAGAAGCAGCAGTAGCCAGGGAAACGCAAGAAAGCAAGCAGCCGTGTCCTGAAGGGAGAAAGCAGAGAAGACGCTTAGAACCGGAGAGATCCGCAGAGACGTCAGATTAGCAGCGGTAGAAGGTGCAAGTCCCATGTTCCAGCCGCCGGCGTTCGCCCCCTTGTTCCCGGCTCCCCAACCCTTCCTAACTCAGCCCCTCGGAGGATGGCTCAGGCTTGCTGGGTCATTCTACCCGTTCCTCGCTCTGGAGTGCAGCGGGGAGCGACTCCTCGCCCCATCCCTGCCCTAACTAGGCCCCTCGGAGGACGGCTCGCTAAGTCGTTCTGCCCGCTCCTCGCACAGGAACACTGCGGGGAGCGACTCCTCTTCCCCCATCCCCAGCCCTGTCCTGCTGGCGCCCAGTTCCCAGTGTCCTGATGGCCCCCCGGGGAACGGCTAAGGTCCCCCGAGGCCGTTCCACCCACTCCCCGCTCCAGAACCCAGGGGGGAGCGACACTGTGTCACGTAATGTCTATCCTACTTCTTTTTCAAGCAACTGTAGAGTTGCTGATTTAATATCCAGAACCATTTTGATTTAATTTTTGTGCAGGGTGAAAGGTAAGAATCTAATTTCAGCTGTCTACATATGGCTGTCCAATTTGTCCAACACCATTTGTTGAACAGGGTATCTTTCTTCCACACTATGCTTTTGCTCCCTTTATCAAATATCAGATAGTTAAAGGAAATGAGGGTTTGTCTCAGAGTCCTCTGTTCTATTCCATTGGTCTTCCATTCTGTTTTTGTACCAATACCATGCTGTTTTTGTCATGATAGCCTTGTAGTATAATTTCAGGTCATGAATTGAGATGCCTCCTGCCTCCTCCTTCTTGCTGAGTAATGTTTTAGCTATTCTGGGTCTTCTGTTACTCCATACAAATTTGAGTATTGCTTTTTCTATATCCATGAAGAATGACATTGGTATCTTGAGAGGAATTGCTTTAAATCTATAGAGGGCTTTGGGTAAAATGGCCATTTTGATGATATTAACTCTACCTAACCATGAACATGGAATGTTTTTCCATCTACTCAGATCTTCTATAATTTATTTTAATTTTATTTATTTTTTATCTGTCCTTTGTTTATCTGAAACTTAGTTGTGTATGTGATGCTGGGGTTTGAACCCACAACCTCATGCATGTCAGGCAAGCATTCCAACCACTGAGCAACTGCTGATGCCTCCAAATCCATACTTTTATAATAGGATAATTTTAACTATTACATATATTTCTATTAGCCATTGCTAATTAATGTACTATCTAATATGGACTACAAATTAAGAGAACTGAAATCTAGATGTAGTTGTCTCTGTAGTGTGAAGTTTGATTAATTATAATCAATTAATTGATTAATATATAATCAATTAATGCTCTTCTCACTAAACTCCCCATAGTCCCTCCTGAGAAACAAAATGAAATAAAAAGAACTTTTCAATGCATATTTTTGTCAATAATAACTGATCATTCCTCTTAATGTTTCATTTACAAGTAGCACCTTCACACTCTAGTTACCCACACTGTGCTGAAGCAATAAGCCAGACAATAAACTATTAAATGCCTATTTATTTTTCTCACTACTCTGCTAAACATTATTCACGTCACTATGCCATCTCCTTTCCTTTATCCTCGGTCAGATTCCCATTTTCTCTAATGATGTACATGTGTTTTAACAGCTCATCATGGATATTAAATGTCCAAAAAAATATAGTCCATTGTTTAATTCTCCTTTTTTTCCTAGCTGAAGATCTACCTTTCCATTCACAGAAGCAACTGTGAGGAAGACGAAGTACAGCCCATAAATTATCTATTCCACTTTTCTAGTCCATATGATTTTCTGCCTCTCTGGGGTTAAAAATGGTGGTGGGTAAATAATAAGAAATAATAAAAGACAGTATTGTCCATCTAACACTATTGTGATGATCTCACTTTGGCAATTTGCACTCCCTCCCTCCCTCCCTTACTTTCCCTTTCTATCTCCCTTTTTACTATATTCTGTAGAATAGCAGATTCTTCTTTTAGCTCTGCACACTCCCTGAGAATTTCTCATTGGATGGACCATTCTCTAGTGCTTAATATAGCCTCCAACTGGCATGGAACAACTCCTCCTTGAGTTCTTCCCATGTATACCTTTTCTGATGATGCTTCGTTTCATTGCCTTGAGAGGGGCAGTCCACCTAACTACGTTCATTTTAAATTTTCATCTAATTCACAGGAAGAACCTTGCCACCTTTTCAAACCTCAGAAAGAAAACACTGAAGTTTTTAATTCAAACTCTTTTCTATTTGTTTTACTCTTTGGGGCATACCCCTCCCCCAGCAATTTTCTCTTTAGATTTTTTTTCCAAGCAAGAGTTAGGCATCATTATGTGTCACTCAAACTCAAATGGACCAAGTCACATTCTTCTCAGAAGGCATTCATCATTTATCTGCTACACAGGCAACACTAACATCTTTTAAATCCCAAGGTTCCACAAGGAATCTTGGCAGATGGCAAGAGCCCTAGTCTGTCTCTGACTACTCCCATCATTACTTGATGGATGCTTTTTCTTGAGGCTTCCTTCACTTGGGTTCAGAGAGTGGTTAAGATACGGTTGAAAAATATATTGTAAGCAAACCAAGCTCCTTGGAGGAACCCACAGTATTTGGTGTTATTCTGTGCTCTCTTATATTTAAGCTGTAATATGATAATATATTTGGAGAAACAACCCACTCTTTTTAATGTTCTGCAAATGGACTTAGGAACTATATATAAAATATTCATTTTTTTCAGCTTTGGGCTTTAGTCTGATATAAGGGAAAAATCTTATTTTTCGTCCTGTTAAGACATTTTTATATCTCATTTATTACTTACAAAAATTATTATAAGAGGTACTTTTATAACCATTTTACAGATGTAGAAATTTGTGACTGATGGGAAATTATAATTAGGTTAATTTCTCAAGGTTGGAAAAATGGAAGATAAATATAGATGTGCTTCACTTGAAAATCCATGGTAATATAGTTTTTCTTTTTCTTTTCTTTCTTTTTTAAAAAAAATGTATTATATTGAGGGTTGAACATAGAGCCTGGTGCATGCTAGGCAACTGCTATAAACTGAATCACATCCCTGGCTCATGCTAATATTTTATTCATGACTCTCTCATGTCATTTGTGCAAGGGGGATATTTACAGAACTGAAATTGACTGAAGACTAAAAGATAATTGTCTGAATAATAGAAAAGAAATTTGGGTGCGTGGTATCCACCCACTAAAACCATCACTCTCCAAAGAAGGTTCTATATTTCAGAAAGCTGCCCAGGAATTCTGGAGTATTTAGTTGCTCTATCAACGTGGTGAATGGATACATTTTTTAATCATGTGCCCTCATAATTTGTAATACCTGTAAATTTAATGAAAAGTTAACTGTTGACTATGGTAGATAATAACATCATGTGCATGAATTTTTATTTTCATTTAAAGTTGTGAAAGTTTGCATTTTTTTTGTCAGTGAGAAACTTAGATTACATATTCCTAGATAACAATTCTTTAGCAGCCTTTCTCTGAGGTTCTATACTTAGACCAAAGACAATTTCTACTTCTTACGTCTTCTTCTTCTTTTTTTTTTTAAAGAGAGAGGGACAGTAAGAAAGAAAGAGATAAAGAGAGAAACAATTTTTAGTTAGTTTTTCATGTAGCTTTCGTTGCTCCAGGACATTGTTGTGTACCTGGTGCTGTGTTTGAACTCACTTAACTTGCATATGCCAGGCAAGTGCCATAACCACCGAGCCACCACCCCAGCCCCAAAGTCTACTTCTTTTATTGAGCACTCAATTACTTTTATATTCAAATGAAATATTAAATATTTTAATTGACATAAAATGCCATTTACAAAATCAATTTAGATAATAAAGATTTTAGAGAAGCATGACATTCCCAGACTCACAAACGCATTTACAATGCTCTGGACAATATTTGCCTCCTTCCCACATCTCTTCCATCATGGCCAGTGACATAACATGTTTCCTATTTTTAACATAAGTGCTCATATTTCCTATTTTTTTAAAAAATTCTGTTCCACAAAGTACTTGAAAATAAATGCTTATTTCTACACCTTATATATATATTGCTTATATTGCTTATATATATATATTGCTTATAAAATATCTATTACCAAACTCTGAAGATGAGGAGCAGGTCTTCTTTCCCCTAAATCCCCACATTCCACTCAGTATATGCATTAAGATAATTTTAGTGTTCCATTGTATTCATTACTATAACATTATGATTCCAGGAAACTCTTGTTTGGGTAACTAACTCAATTGCTCATTACATGAATTTCCCATAAAACACATCAATTCTCCAAGAATATATATTAACAGAGAGTATGTGTGTTAAGACTTCTCTGACCCCTATACCCAAAAACACTACTTTTGATATTCTACCACTCTAAATCTGTTTAGAATCAGAATATCATCCAGGATCTGTTCTGTTACTATTAACAAGGATTTGGGGTCCCATGCTGAACACCAATAACTTCACAAAATATAAATTTCTAATAAAGCCTTTCTGTAACCATGATGGATTAAGATACATCAACACCAACTGATAATAAGTCTGGAAAGCCACAATATGGATGTTGTCCAAACCATGAAATACCATACATTTCTCTATTTTCCATAAAATGAATAGAAGTTTTGTTACCAGCTGCAATTTCAACCTTAGTATATTATAGTCTTTCCCCTTCCTAGGTAGGATTACAGAGATAATCATATAAGTACCCTTACTTTCTGAAATTACCAAAATTATTCAATAAGACTAAAACCCTTCTATTTTAGCCCTTCCATCCAATGACCTAATACAAACCCAAATCCTGTAATAAGTCATCCCTAACATCCTCCTTCCCTGTGGCTTGTCCTCAGCCTCCCAAAGAATAAACTCAGTTTCAGTAATTATAAGATAATTCCTTTTGATCTTTGTCTGTAAGTTTTTGACAATTATTATGCTGTAATATTTACTCATTACTAATACAGAGCCTTCCTACCCGCCCCCCCACCCTTCACAGTCCACCCCCAGCTCGCTGCACACATTCTTGTATGGAAAGGCCTATTTTAAACCAAGGTTCAAATTCTCAATAAATTTAGATTACCTTACCACCTCTGTTGAGTTGATGCTCTCCCTGTAAGAAAGAAAGGCAGCTTTGTCTTACCTTCTATTTTTCTGGCTGATTTTTGACACCAGTCTGTGGCAGGTGTTTTGCTAAGTATCTAGTAGAACAAACAAATGTAAATTTGGTAAAACTAACTCTTATATTTTGCCTTAAAAGGGTATTCTTTGTGATCATGATTGCTTAAGATAATGTACATACAATTTTTTAGTTGACTTATAGTGTTTATGAGAACAGTACCCACAGTTTTAGCATTGATCTTCTTCCACAAAGAGACTTGAGCAATCTAAATTGTTGAATTTATATGACTGTTTTAAACTTTACAATAGCTTCTAATTGCACTTAAAGTGCTGTCCTGTTTCATATTTTGCTTTCATGACCCAAAATGATGTGGCACATATCTGTCAGGTCTCATTTTCTGAAACTTCCTCTGCTTGCTTCTGAGTCTACTCCCATTGGCTTTCCTTTTCCTTCTAAGGCATATCAAACTTATTCCTGCCTCAGGCTCTGGCAATCACTTCTTTTTTTTGCAAAGAAATTGTCTCTCCAAAAAATTCTCATGAATTTTCATCATTCAAAGATAATCAGTGGCCAATTTTGGCTTCTATATAATATCAGCAGCAAACATTACCTTTGTCATTTTGTTATAATATATCTTGCCTTGTAGTTCAGTGTTTAAAAATATCAAATATATTAACAACAAGAAAAATATCTATATGATGATATTTTTCTATTTAAAGTAATATGGTAGTTGGATAAATTTGATAAATTAGATAAAATTTATCAAATCATGCACTCAAGAAGCCTTGATCATAAACTAAGTTAGAAAGTTTATTTTCATTAGTGTCACTGGATTTTTTTTTAAGAGAGAGAGGGACAGTGAGAGAAAGAGAGAGAATCACTTTTATTTAGTTTGTCATCTAGTTTTCATTGGTGCAACACTTCATTGTGTAAATGGTGCTGTGGTTCGAACCAGAGTCTTCATGCATACCAGACATGTTTAACCAACTCAGTCACTTTTCCAGTCCCATGTCACTTGATTTTAGTCTTGATTCTTTTGTGTTTACTAGAAATTAAAATACTTGAAGAGAAAATGTAATTATTTAATTTACTTTTCCTTTCCTAATTAACTGTATTTAAGTTATACAGCATAATATTTTTAATGAAATGATTACTATAGTGAAGCAAGCTAGCATATTCATTACCTTATGGTTTCTTTTTTTGTGACAGTGTAAAATACAGTTTCTGAACAGAATTTTGTCGCCCCTGCCCTGGGTCCTGGAGCGGGGAGTGGCGGAGCAGCCTCGGGAGACCTTAGCCGTTCCCGGGGGGCCAGCAGGACATTGGGAACCGGCCGCCGGCAGGACAGGGTTGGGGACGGGGGAGAAGAGGAGTCGCTCCTCGCAGCGTTCCTGCGCGAGAAGCGGGCAGAACGACCTTAGCAAGCCGTCCTCCGAGGGGCCGAGTTAGGGCGGGGATGGGGCAAGGAGTTGCTCCACGCAGTGTTCCTGTGCAAGGAGCGGGCAGAACGGCTTAGCGTGCCGTCCTCCGAGGGGCTGAGTTAGGACAGGGATGGGGCGAGGAGTCGCTCCCCGCTGCACTCCAGAGTGAGGAACGGGCAGGGTGACTCAGCAAGCCTGAGCCATCCTCCAAGGGGCCTAGTTAGGATAGGGATGGTGAAAGGAGTCGCTCCCCGCTGCACTCCAGAGCGAGGAACAGGCAGGGTGACCTAACACTTGGCCATCCTCTGAGGGGCTGAGTTAGGAAGGGTTGGGGAGCCGGGAACAAGGGGGCAAACGCCGGCGGCTGGAACATGGGACTTGCATCTTCTACCGCTGCTGATCTCTCTGACGTCTCTG
>PVKS010033960.1:0-21290 GCA_004027875.1 Aplodontia rufa | reverse complement strand
GGGGCTGGAGCGGTGGCTCAGCGGTTTCGGCGCTTGCCCGGCAAGCACGAGGACCCGGGTTCAAACCCCAGCACCACGTACGCAACTGAGTGTTGGAGCAACTTAGGCCATGTGAAAAACTAAATAAAGTTGTTTCTCCCTTTCTCTGTCTCTCCCTCTCTCACTGTCCCTCTCTCTTTAAAAAAAAAAAAAAAAAAAAAAAAAAAAGAACATTGCCGCCACTCTCCCCAGCAAATACCCACTCCGCTTGACCCCAATGTTACTGATATCCTGGCTTCCATTCTCATACATTAGCTTTACCTCTTCTTGTACTTCATATGAATGGAATCATATTCTTGTATCTGACTTATTTTGTTCCATGTAATATGTCTGGATTTGTCCACCATTGCTGTATGTATCAGTAAGTTGTTCCCTTTTTTACTGCTAAGTAGTATTTCATTTTATGAATGCACCACTCAATTTCTTTATCCATTCTGTTGATGAATGTTTGGATTTTCTCCAGTTTTAGGGTATTTTGAATAATACTGCCAGAATGACTTTCTCAATATGTCTCCTAAAGTGAAGGAAGTAAAGTAAAAAAATCAGTGAATGAGATGCCACAAAGCTAAAAAGCTTTTGCACTACCAAGGAAATAATCAAAATAGTCAAGAGGTTTCTTACACAATTGGAGAGAACCATTGGCTCTGATTCCTCTGATAGGGGTCTCATATCCAGAATCTGCAAAATCCTCAAAAATCTCAACTTCAAAAACACAAACAACCCAGTCAATAAATGGGCGAAAGCGCTAAATAGAAATTTCTCAACAGAGGACATTGATCAAGTCAATGAATACATCAGAAAGTGCTCTAAATCAACAGTAATCAGAGAAATGCAAATGAAAACTACATTAAGATTTCACCTCTCGCCAGTCACATTAGCAAAAATGAAGAAAATAAATAATAATAGATGCTGGAGGGGCTGTTGAGAGATAGGCACACTAACACACTTTTGGTGGAACTGCAGACTGATACAGCCCCTCTGGAAAGCAGTGTGGAGAAGCCTCACAAAACTAGGGATAAACCCACCATATGATCCTGCTATTCCTCTCCTGGGTATTTTTCCAGGGGATTTAGAATCAGCACATTACAGTGACACAGCAAAATCTATGTTCATAGGAGCTCAATTTACAATTGCTAAATTATGAAAACAACCCAGATGTCCCTCACTGGAAGAATGGATCCAAAAACTGTGGTGCATATATACCATGGAGTTCTACTCAGCAATTAGAAACAGTGATATTGCAGCCTTTGAAGGTAAATGGCTGGCTATGGAAGAAATTATGCTGAGTGACATCAGCATAACCCAGAGAACTAAAGGTCGAATGTCTCCACTCATCTGTGGAGGCTGTAGCTAGACCCTAGCCATTGAGAAAGGAGGTCTATTTTCATGTTTTAAATCTGGACAAGGTGTAATGTCATACAACCTAAGGCATTCATAGAGATGTATTGGGAAGGAGTGGGGGAGGGATAAGGGTGGGTAATTGGGGGGCTCTTGGGGGTAAATCTAATATTCAGAATTTATATATATATATTATATTGTTTCATTAGAAGCATGTTTGATTGTTCAACAAATTAATTTCTTAATAAAATAAAAAAATAATAATAATACTGCCAGAAACATTCCTCTTAGGTAGGAATGTATTTAATTTTACTAACTACTTTGTTACCAAACTATTTCAAAAGTGATTGGGTGGGGCTGGAGCGGTGGCTCTGTGGTTACAGCGCCTGCTCGGCACGTGCAAGTACATGAGTTCAAACCCCAGCACCCGCATACACAACTAAGCGTCAGAGCAATGAATGCCATGTGAAAAACTCAATAATGGAGTCTCTGTCTCTCTCTCTCTCACTGTCCTTCTAGCTTTAAAAAATTTTTTAAAAAATGATTGGGTGGTTTTATACTCCTCATGTGGAGTTCTAGTTGCTCCATTCTTGTCAACACATGGAACTGTTAGGGGTTTTTGTTTTTGCTTTTAAGAAAAAGGGACAGTGAGAGAAAGAGAGAAGCAATTTTTATTTAGTTTTTCATGTGGCTTTTGTGCCTCTGACACTTTGTGGTGTTGTTGTGTACATGGGCTGGGGTTTGAACTCATGTACTCGCACAACCCAAGCAAGCACCATAACCTCCGAGCCACCACTCCAGCAAACCCCCCCCCCCTTTTTTTTAATTTCTTTTTCCTTTTTCGGTCATTAGAGTGAGTGTGAGGATCAGGTCCTTCTGATTCTAAACCTTACGGAGCATCATAAAACACTGGATTGGAGCTCCTGCTACATCCATGGCTTCTTATTTTGGGAAGGAATAAGAGAACAAAGAACGCTTAATCCTGGCAGCAAGGATGGAAAGTGGCTCCTCCTCAGGATGGCTGGGTGCCGTGAAATTTACCTCCGCCATCATTTCTGAGGGGTGTCCATCAACTTTGTGACTGGGTGTGTACATGACATTGACCAGGAAAAGCTCTTTTGGAAAAAGCTCTCTTGCGGCTTCCGGGACAAGAGTGTGCCAAGAGTGTGGCTAGTGTGGTCAGAGTCAGCCCTGTTCTTTCCTAACAACTTCAAGTGGTTCAAGCCAGAACGTCAGAGGGCTGTCAAGGATGAGGCCTGGCCCTGGAGGCACAAAAACCCTCAAACTCTTTTTTGTTTTTTTTTAAAGAGAGAAAGACAGTAAGAGAGAGAGAGAGACCGAATCAATTTTAATTGAGTTTTCACGTGGCTTTCGTCGCTCTGACACTTAGTGATGTACGTGGTGCTGGGGTTTGAACCCGCATACTTGCGTATGCCGGGCAAGCGCTGAAACCACTGAGCCACAGCTCCAACCCCCCTCAAACTCTTTTTGAGCTTGGACCCTCCCTTAACGTGATCTTGGGCAAGTCATCGAACTCTCTGACTCAGTTTTCTCAACTATTAAATGGTAGCAACAATACCTGTCCTCTGTCTCCTACAAGGCCCCTCAAAGGCTTTACCGTTTCTAGCATGTCTTGTTTTCTAGCTCATCTTCTTGTCCACTGTGCTTCCGCCACACTGACATACTTAATGTTCACGAGCAGGATATCCTCTTTCACACCTCCATATTGTTACAAAAAGGGTTTTGGGTTGTTTTTTTTTCTTTTAAGGGAGAAAGGGAAAGAATCAATTGTATTTATTCTTCTGGTTTTTGTTTCTCCTACACTTAGTCGTGTATATGGTGCTGGGGTTTGAACCTAGGTCCTCGTGCATGCTAGGCAAGCACTCTACTGCTGAGCCACCGCTCCAGCCCCCTCAAAAGGTGTTTTTATGCAAGGGTTCTCTTTCCAACAGGCAAACTTCTCATTCTTGGAGATTCAGCTTTAAGGGACACCTCCTCTGTGAAGCCTTCCTTGGTCATTCCTGAATTCTCCTGGTAGATGGATGACCCCCATAACACTTTGTATTAGACATCCACGTAGTTTTCTTGTGAGTCTCCTCAACAAACCACAAGCACGTAGATGTTCAATAAACATCTATTGAATGACGAATGAAGGAATCTTGAATGAAAAGGAAATATGGGAAGAGTACAAAGAAAATTACACCATCTTCATTGTGTATGATAGTACAAGAAATGAATGCATCTTGTCAAATTTTCAAGCAATAAAAAGTGATGATTTTGGTCTGGAGCAGTGGCTCGGCGGTTATGGTGTTTGCCCGGCGTGCACGAGTACACGGGTTCAGACCCCAGCACTGCGTACACAACTAAGTGTCAGAGCACCGAAGCCCATGAGAAAAACTCAATAAAAATTGATTTACTCTGTCTCTCTCTCTCTCACTGTCCTTCTCTCTTAAAAAAAAAAGTAATGATTTCTCTTAATCCATCCCACTCCCAGAGATAGTCCTATAAGCAGCTTTCTTTCAGATCCTTTTCTATAAATGTAAACATATTTTTTCCTCAAATTTGGGGTCATACTGTTCTGAACCTGTTTTTTTATTTATTATATCATGAGTATTCTTTGCAATTATTTTTTTAGATTATTTAAATATAAGTTAAAGTCTAGGGATGTGGCTCAGTGTATAGTGCCACTGTAGGCTACCTAGTATGTGTAAGGCCCTGACTTTGATTCCCAGTGCCTAATAAAAATTATATTGAAAAAAGAATCACCAGAGAGAAGAAAACAACAAAAAACAAATATGTATTGAAAGAATGGGTCTCAGACTTGGTATACAGCTCAGAGAGAGAAGGAATTTCCTTCTCCATTCACCTCCTCGAGAACCCTAACATGCTTTATTCAGTAATTCATTCATTCACCATTCATTTTAATTATGCAAGTAATATATGTGCACTGTAACAAATCCATATAGTAAAGAAATATGTAAATAAAAGTAGATATTTCCCATATAGTATATGTATGTGCATATACAGTATTAAAAAGAAAATAATACCATACTATATGATTTGTGTTCTGTGTTGTGTGATGCAAGGACTTCCTCTCTCAAGATGGCACTTAAGGGCCTTCTCTTTCGGATCCTAACCTTCCCATGGGCGTGAACATGCACCCAATAGTGTCCCTACACACCCATCTCCGTGGCCACCGGCCAATCAGTACCTGCCCCCTGTCCTAGGCCACCTAACCCCCATGGACCACCCCCCCCATCCAGTCCTATAAAAGTGCTTGCAGCCTCTCAAGCTCTCTCTCTCTCTGCTGCTCTCCCACCTGCAATAAAGTCTCTGATGGCTAGCTGGTGTCCGAGTGGGTTTCGATCCTTTCATTCTGTAACTTTCTTTTTTTTTTTTTAAAGAGAGAAACAACTTTATTTAGTTTTTCACATGGCTTTTGTTGCTCCAACACTCAGTCCTGTACGTGGTGCTGGGGTTTGAACCCGGGTCCTCTTGCTTGCCAGGCAAGCGTTGAAACCGCTGAGCCACTGCTCCAGCCCCTGTAACTTGCTTTTAGTCATTTAGTTTATAGGACTCTTTCTAAACAAATTAGTATATAGATCTCCTTTTTAATGGTTGCATAGTATTCCATTGAATGATATACTATAATTTATATTTTTTAAGCCTGTGCTAATATAATTATTCAATAAATACTTTTTTGAGCACTAAGAAGAAAAACTAAATGACAGCATGGGACTTACAATAACAGATTTATCCCAGGATGCTCTAGGATCCCAGAGAAGACACAGAACTGGAAGGCCTGTGTTTGACAGCACCTGCAACAGCCCAGGAGGGAACTGGTAGGCTGAATCAAAAGGGACAGCTGCTCAGCCCTCTCTTTCCCACCAGGACTTGCATTTCATTGACTGGAACAAGGCAGGATCCAGGATCCCCAGAGGGAGCATCCAGGAATGTGAGCTGAACGCTTTACATGAACAAATTGGCTTTACAGAAACAGGAAATTTCTCTCATATTTTTTAGTCCTAAAAATAGAAGAAGTATGCTGGGATGCACAGGGATTTGGGGAATTTGGCCAACATCATGAAGTAAATTTTATGTGTATTCTGAATCTGACAATCTCAACATGAGCTGTTATGCACCTCTCAATATGCCTTTTTATTGAAAATCAAGGAATGGTCACATAGTGATAGAACAGAGGGAAGAAAATGCCATTTTGTTGGTCTCAAAAGTGCAAGAAATGGGGGCTGGAGCGGTGGCTCTGTGGTTGCAGCACTTGCCTCGAATGAGCGATTACATGGGTTCAAACTCCAGCACCCATGTACACAACTAAGTGTCAGAGCAACGAAAGCCATGTGAAAAACTCAATAAAAAATTGATTCTCTCCACCCCCCTCCAAAAAAAAAAGTGCAAGAAATGGGGGCTGGAGCAGCGGTTCAGCGGTTACAGCACTTGCTGGGCATGTGTGAGGACACGAGTTTGAAGCCCAGCACCACATGTCCAAGCCACACGAAAAATAAGTAAAATTGATGACTCTCTCTCTCTCTCTCTTTCTCTCTCACTGCCCCTCTCTCTTGGAAAAAAACATGGGCTGGAGCAGTGGCTCAGTGGTTGCATGTGCACGTATGTGAGTTCGAATCCCAGCACCACATATACAATGAAGTCTCGGAGCAATTAAAGTCACAAAAAAACTAAAGAAACTTGATTCTCTCTCTCTCTTTCTCTCTCTCTCTCTCTCACTGACCCTCTCTCTTTTGAAAAAAAAAAGCAAGAAACGGGTCCCTTTGTTCACTGATGGAGAGGCTGTACACTGGCCCAGGTTCCTCTTGAACCTGGCTTTCCAGCTTCTGTCCCCACACGCCGGACCCGGTGTTCCTCAGCCTCAGTCCACTGCTCTTTCTACCTCAGTCCTCCACACGGGCTCTCTTTGTCTGGAAGGATCCTTGACCCTCATCCCCCAGGTTCCCAGTCTTCCTTGTCTATTCCCATTCACACTTTGATTCTCAACTTAAGGAGGCTGCCTCTGAATCCCCCGTCTAATTAGTTTCTGCCTCCTATGACGACCCTGCTCCTTTCCCTGAGAGCAGCTACCGCAATCACAACGATGTATTGATTTGTACGGCTTTTGTTTAGCAATAGTGTCCTTCACTAGGAGCTATGTCTATTCTCTTTATAGTCAAATTCCTACAGCCTCATAAATGCCTGACACAAAATTGATATCCAATAAATATTTGTTGAATGATTGCTTTTTGAGAGTGATCTCTATCAAAATTGTAAATGTAATACTGTGTGACTCAGTCATCCAAAGTAAAGAATCTATGCTTCAAAAATAGCACAATTTCACTAAGATATAAGTGAAAATGTATTCATGGATGCAACGTTTGAATTTGCAGAGGGTTAGAAATACCTACGTTATGGTACTTCATTTGATGGAATGTTATGTGACCATTAAAAAGGATGACATAGATATATATTTAGTGATACGAAAAATATGGAAGGAGAGATGAACACACAGAGAATAGAGGGATTTAAGGGCAGGAAAATGACTGTGTATGGTACCGTAATGGTGGATACACGTCATTACACATTTACCAATACCCTAGAATATATAACCTAGGATGAACCCTAACGAGACCTATGGATTCAGGGTGATAGTGAGGTGTTAATATAAGTTCATCAACCGTAACAAACATACTGCTTTGGTTTGGTTAGGACTTTACTAATTTATTTACTGGGTGGGGGGAGAGTACTGGGGATTGAACCCAGGAGCACTCTATCACTAAACTACATCCCTAGTCCTTTTTATTTTGAGATAAGCTCTTGCTAAGTTGCGGAGGCTGCCTTGAATTTGCAATCCTCCTGCCTGAGTCTCCCAACTAACTAGGATTACGGGAACGTACCACCATGCCCAGCTGGTTAGTGATATTGAAAGTGAGGGAAGCTATGAATGAATAGGAACAGAGAATTCATGAGAATCTCTGTACTTCCCACGCAACTAGCTGTGAACCTAAAAGTACTCTAAAATTAATTTTTTTTCAGAGAGAGGGACACTGAGAGAGAGAGAGAAAGAGAGAATCAATTTTATTTAGTTTTTCATGTCACTGAGCCACCGCTCCAGCCCCTAAAATTAATTTTTTTAAAAAAAGCTCATGAGGGGTTGGGGATTTAGCTCAGTGGCAGAGCACTTGCCTAGCATGCCCAAGGCCCTGAGTTTGGTCCTCAGCCCTAAAAAAAATTTAAAAAGTTCATGATGGGCTAGCACCATGTACACAACAAAGTGTCAGAGCAATAAAAGCCACATGAAAAACTAAATAAAAATTGATTCTTTCTCTCTCTGTCACCATCCTTCTCTCTTAAAAAAAAAAAAAAAAAGCCCATGAGCCATATATAAGTATTTATTTACAAATCGCTGTTTTTCTGAATTTCTTACAGTGCAAATGTGTTACTTTTGTAATTAAGAAATACTAAAGATCAAAAAGAAATGAAGGCAGGGCACGGTGGTGCGTGCCTGTAATCCAGAGGCTGGGGAGATGGAGCAGGAGGACTGCGAGTTCAAAACCAGCCTCCGCAACTTAGCCAGGCCCTAAGCAGTTTTGTGAGACCCTGTGTGAAAATAAAATATAAAAAGGGATGAGGATGTGTCTCAGTGGTTAAGCACCCCTGGGTTCAATCCCTGGTACAAAAAAAAAAAAAGGAAGAAAAAGAAATGCTGTCATTCTGCATACACAGTTCATTCTGTGCATTCAACCACACGCACAGTAATAGGCAGATATGGAACGTGCTCATAGCTCCCTAACCAACAATAGCAGCATACATGCTTTCCCTTGAACACCAGCAGATGTTCATCAATTTATGGACCTTGCAGAGAGAGAAGAAAGTTGCTTATCTCTAGATCTGCTCAAACCTGCCCCTGGGAGAGGCTGAGCCTAGCATTCCATGGGGTTCAGAATCCGTGCAAGACATCCCGGAAGGTATGGTCTGAGCATGATATTCTGTTCCTTAAGGTACTCTCGAAATAGCTTTAGCTCATAATTATAAAATGTATAAACTTTTATTGTAAAACACTCAAATAATACAGAAAAGCATAAAGAAGAGAATTAGTCACTTAAGCACCACATCCTAGTAATGATAGAACTACATTTTGGGGTAAATTATTACAAATTTTGAAATTCACACACATATAAACACATATGTACACACACATCTTATCTATATTAAGTTCCTAATATTTGCCTATTTTTTATTTCTTTTATATGCCTTTGGGATAAGGTTTTTAACTTTTTCTCTTTCTTTTGAATAATTTCACACTTATAGAATAGTTGCAACAATAGTATTAAAATTCCTGTATACCCTTCACTCAGTTTATCCAAATATCTTACATACTGTGGTACATTTTTCAAAACTAAGAAGTTAACATTGGTATAGTATTATTAACTTACCTTCAGACATTGATCAGATTCTACTGACTTTTCCTGTTATGTCCTTTTTCTGTCCCAGGATACTGCATTGCATTTAGACAAATAGATGTATACAAATTTCAGTTGCTTCTTAAACTGTTCTTTTTCTTTCTCTCTACCACATGTAGCCCAACATGGGGGCAGAGTGCCTTCCTACGTATTTTTATCTACTTTCTTTCAGGCCAAATGTTTGTTTTCCTTACATGTTTCCCTGTATACTACCTTTGGGGACTGGTTAATATTAAGTCTCTCCCTTTGATCAAATAAATCCTATTCACTGTCCCCTCTCTGAGTAGGGTCTTTCCAGACAGGATCAGGGGACAACTGACTTAGGACAGGACTAGATCTGTTGAGTTCCAGCTTCTGTGTCTATCCTGCACCTGCACACAATTCTCTGATGTATGTGCTTGTTTTTGCTCTATTAAGGATATGAGATTGCTGGCTTATTGGGTCTATGCATACTTAAACTCATGAAATGTAGTCAGTTCTGGAAGTCTGGATTCTAGAATGGTCTACAAGTTTATACTCCCACCAAGACTTCCCTTCTCCTCACATGCTAATACTTGGTAGGTATTATCTCATTTCTCCATCTTTTGATTTGTCTAACTGATGCAAGGTGATATCAATTTGGATGTTTGTTTTGGTGCTGAGGACTGAACCCAGGACTTGGCACATGCTGAGGTTATGTTCTACCACTGAGCTGCACCCCCAAGCCCTGGCGTCTAATTTGCATTGCTTAGAGTAGTCTAAGGTTGAGCATCTCTTTACATACTGACAAGGATCTGTGCAGTCAACCTTCTGAGGCTTAGTGCTAGACTTTTGGCCCTTTTAGTGTTGAGGTACAGGAGTTTCTTACACATTTCAGATGTTAATCTTCTGAAGCTTTAGAGATTGCAAGTATCTTCTGTCATTCAGAGGGATTCTACTTTACCAGGTCTGGGCTCACTGTGCAGAAATCTCTGTTACTCAGTTGTTGAGATCCAGATTCTCATCCTCTGCTAAATCTCTCAAGCCCCAGTCACCTGCCCTGATCCTAGAACAATTGAGGTAGCTGCCCTTTTGCTAAGCCATTTGCTAAAAGTAGTTAGTTTAGGTTAAACTGTTTAGATTGATCTCCAAAACATCCATTTTTTTTTTTAAAGAAAGAGGGGACAGTGAGGGAGAGAGGAAAGAGCAAAGAAATCTTAATTAGTTTTTCATGTGACTTTTATTCCTTGGACACTTTGCTGTGTACAAGGTGCTGGGATTTGAACTTGCATACTCATGCATGCCAGGCAAGCATGGTAACTGCTGAGCCACCACTCTAGCCCCCAAAATATCCATCTTGATTGCTGCAAAATTCATGTCAGTGTGGTTTGCCAGAGGAGAGGGGGCTGTGATTGGGATGTGGCATATGGAGGGTCTTCTGGAGATGCTGGCAAAGATTTAATTCCTAAGGTAAGGAAAGAAGCAAATAGAGGAAATAAAAAGAGGAGAGCAACGACTCAACAGTTTATGCAGGAGAAACCTGTGGA
Organism: Aplodontia rufa; assembly: GCA_004027875.1. Classification (NCBI taxonomy): domain Eukaryota; kingdom Metazoa; phylum Chordata; class Mammalia; order Rodentia; family Aplodontiidae; genus Aplodontia; species Aplodontia rufa. Next base: position 10,942 of record PVKS010033960.1, on the reverse strand, counting down.
GGGGAGCCCAGTTATCCACCTGCTGCTTAGAGGGAATGAGAGGGGAGAGGGAGGGGGTCAAGATGCATGTTTTCTGATTAATTGCAGTGTGAGATTTTTCCAATAATTGGAGTCAATTATTGGAGTCAATAGACAATAAGAGCCCAAGTCAGTAGATTTTGAAACAGAGTAGGGGGTTTGTGTCTGCCTCACATGAGTGCTTTCTGGTAACTTTCCATATCCATCACCTAACCTGGATGGTTTCACTTATAATAATAATTTAAGGAGCTGGACAGGTGGCTCAGCAGTAGAGTGCTTGCCTGTCATGTGTGAGGACCTGGATTCAAACCTCAGCACCACGTATACAACAAAGTGTCAGAGAAACAAGGGTCAAATGAAAAAAATAAATAAAATTGATTCTCTCTTTTTCTCTCTCTCCCTCATTCTTTAACAAATAGATATAAAGGGGCTGAAACAGTGGCTCAACGGTCGTGATACTTGCCTGGCGTGTTTGAGGACAAAGGTTTGAACCCCAGCACCACGTACACAATGAAGTCGGAGCAATGGAAACCACATGAAAAACTAAATAAAATTAATTAAATTAATTCTCTCTTTCTCTCTCTCTCACTGTCCCTCTCTCTTAAAAAAAGAAAGAAAGAAAGAGAAAAAAGCTATATATTGTATTTGTGTATTCATTTCTCTTTTATTTTCCAAAAAAAGATTAAGGGGGTGGGCTGGAGTGGTGGGTGGCCCAGGGATTAAAGCACTTGCCTGGCATGTACGAGGACGCAGGTTCAAACCCCAGCACCGCATACACAAATAAGTGTTGAAGAAACAAAAGCCAGATGAAAATATAAATAAAATTGATTCTCTCTCTCTCTTCCCCTCTCTCTCTATCTTAAAAACAATAAAAAGATTAAGAGACTAGGCATGTTGCTCAGTGGTAGACTGCTAGCCTAGCATATGTGAGGTCTTGGGTTTGATCCCTGTCATTGAAAAAAAAAAGATTAAACTATACATCCTTCAGTTATTTTTTATTTTTTCACTACTTATTTGATTACGAGACCAAAATTTATTTTTCAAATAAAGCTAGTTTCTCCCTGAGTCAGAGAAAACTCGGTTCCTAGACATTGATTGCTCTTGAAATGGGCTCTTTCAATTATTATCAACTCTGTTCCCTCACTATTGTACACTGATAAAGCCAACCCCTCTCCAGACAAGGATCTGTGCAGTCAGCCTTCCACGGCTATCCCAGGCATGTGAGTAGAAGAAGACCAGATTTCAGGAGCCTGAATCTGCCTCATGAATCTCAGGGGTCAGCTCTGCCACCAATACTGGTAGGCTCAGAGTAAAGTACAAAACAAGAAAAGGAGACAGAATTTGGGGAGGCTGCTACCCAAACTGGGCAACCTAAGGGCCTAACACTTCACACATATGTGTTCCTTGACCATATGTGACTAAGATGCTTTTTCTAAAGTTTCGAGTTTCCATTTGCAATATTGGATGAGCTCCAGAATTAAGGAGAAAGCAAGCTGTGGTGGCATAAATCGCTTTCCTTGTGATGACTAAAACCTCTGTCTATTTGAAGTGGGACTTTGCCAGACCTAAAGGCTTTATTTTCCCAATAACCTGATACGAGCTTTGCTCAAGACACTGGTCACGGCAGCTGCATTAAGCCACAGGCTCCCATGTGTTATTTTTGTCTCAAATACTCACTAGTACCCATTTGGTCACCAGTTATGTTCAAGGAAGGGTTTGTTGACCTGGATCCTATCAACCACCCCACAGAGATAAATGCTACATGAACTGTAAAAAAACATTTTAATTAAGTGTTCAATTAAGGACACTGCAGGCCCTTACAACAAACTTCTTTACTAAAAACTGGATCAGAGAACTCAGCTTTGGCCAGGTGATCTCAGCAAGAATTCTTGCTCCCTTTCTCTCTGAATTGAGAGTTCATGACCCAACCAGCTGCATGGAGGAGGATGGCTGCCCTGTTCAGAGAGGCCAGGCTCTTTACGGTTACCATATGGAGTCAGGAGGCAGAAGGAAAAATCTGAGTCATTAAGTCCCACCCAGCAGTAAAACATTTTTCTCAATATTCTTGCCCTCAGACCTGGATTTGCCAACCTTCCTCAGCACCACCTTGGCGAGGCAAACAGACCTCATCTTTTTTCAGTCCCTTCTTACCCCAAGTTCCTCACACTGCCCACCAAGCCACTCCTCTCATCCTCTCCTTTCCCAGCTGGTGTTCTGGGCATCACCCCATCCGTGGTCATCTTTCACCACCAGCCCAGCAGAGGCCGCCAGAGTGATGCAGATGAAGTCAGAGTTGGCAGGATCCAACAGGGCCCAGAGGCTGGCCTAACAGCCTATATACTCCAGGAGCTCTCAGTCCAAGCACCCCAGCTAGGAGAGACACTGAGACTCCTCTGGAGCTGTCTTTACCCTTCCCAGAGTTGAAGATAGTATCCAGACTACTTCTACTGTATTTTTGTATGTGTGTGTGTGTGTGTGTGGCGCTGGGGATTGAACCCAGCACACTACCATTGAACCACATCCTCAGCCCTTGTTGCTTTATTTTTAAAAATAAGTTTACTAGTCAAATGCAATGGTAAACACCTGTAATCTCAGCTACTCAAGAGGCTGAAGCAGGAGGAGAGAAAGATCTAGGCCAGTCTCAACTTAGCCAGACCATTTCAAAATAAAAATTTAAAGGGCTGGGGATGGGGCTGGAGCAACGACTCAGCAGTGGGAACACTTGCCCTGCATGCATGAGGACCCAGTTTGAACCCTAGTACCACCATACAACTAAGTGTCGGAGAAACAAAGACAAGATGAAAAAATAATAAATAAAATTAATTCGTTCTCTTTCTCTCACTCTCTTCCTCTCTTCCTCTTTCTTTAAAAAAAAAAGATAAAAAGGGCTGGGGATGTAACTCAGTGGTAAAGCACACCTGGGTTGAATAAAAATAAATAAATAGCATAAAATATGTTTATCATTTCACCTTTAAGGCTTCTAATTTATTTAAAATGCCAAAATAAGAGTCTTAGAATTATATTTTAGATACTTATGCTTAGCAAATTAAAGCTGTGATACCCCCCACTACACATACACACATATCGACATAATCACATATCATATGTGATCATTCGTATATATAGCAATTTGTAAGCTGTGAAAATAATATGAATTTATAGCATACTATATAGTGCTATAAATGGGACCAAGTTTAGGATGTGTATGTTCTGCTAAATCCCCTGGTGAGGGTGGCTGTAGCTCTGGGATAAGGATAGGACCCCACATGTATAAGGTCATATTTATGTTCTTCCTAGTGAAGCCCAAGCCACTGTAAAGATATTATGTTAGATGTGTCACCACAGTGGGAAAATGCGCTCAGTTGGCTTGAGGAATACTGCTAGTTGGTAAGAGGAAGGATTCTCTGCTTCCTGGCTGCTCTCTAAATTAGCTTCCATCACCAAAATCTCCCTCTGGTCCATTATCCCTTCTCCTTAAGCCCCAGAGTCTTTTCCTGTGTTTGTGTTGCTTTTTGTCAGAGCAGGAAGTCTTCCTGGAAATTTTCCAAAACTCCAGTGTCCTCCTCCTTACACAGGGGACACTGGCCTTAGGCATGCATCCCACCCCGCCCAACCTCAGCTCTGGCCTGAAGCACTGAGGCCAGAAGAACAGGAAGTTATCTTCCAGGAACCCAAGGTCTTGCCCCCAAGGTCTTGCCCCCAGGGTAAGCATCAGGCTGGCTAGCTTCCCCTCCACAGCAAAAATGAAGAACAACAGCTTCTTGCTGCGGAAAACAACAATGAGGGAGAAAAAGTCTGTCTTTTTATTGGCACCAGGGATTGAATCCAGTCGCCCTTAACCACTGAGCTGTATCTCCAACCCATTTTTTTTTTTTTTTGAGACAGGGTCTTGCTAAGTTGTTTAGGGTCTTGCTAAGTTGCTGAGGCTGGCTATGAACCTGTGATCTTCCTGCCTCATCCTCCAAAGCTGCTGGGAATACTGGGAATACTGGTGTGTACCACGGCATCTGCCAGAGTTTTTTTTTTTTTTTTTTGGGGGGGGGAGGGACAGTGAGAGAGAGAGAGAAGAAGAAAATCAGTTTTATTTAGTTTTTCATGTGGCTTTCATTGCTCCGAGACTTCATTGTGCACATGATGCTAGAGTTTGAACCCAGGTCTTTGCGCATGCCAGGCAAGCACCATAACGGCTGAGCCACTGCTTCAGCCCCTAGAGTTTGTCATTTTTAATGTAAATTTGAGAAAATGCAGAAGAGTACAAAGAAGAAAGCAACAATAACCCATATTTCCATGGTGTTCCTTATCTATGCATCCCTCTATACCACCTGGTGCATGAAGGTTGGTTTTTTTTGTTTTTGTTTTTTCATCTGGATTTTGTTTTTGTATATGCAGTGCTGGGAATCAAACCTGGAACATCATGCATGCCAGGCAAGTGCTCTGCCACCAAGCCACTTCTCAGTTGCTAATGTTGTTTGTCTGTTTTTTGGTACCTGGGATTGAACCCAGCAGTGCTTAACCACTGAGCCACATCCCCAGATCTTTTTATATTTTTATCCTGAGACAGGGTCTCTCTAAATTACTCAGGGCCCACTAAGTTGCTGAGGCTGGCTTTGCACTTGCAATCCTCCTGCCTCAGCCCCCTGAGCTGCTAGGATTAGAGGCATGGGCCACCACACCCAGCTGGTGCCTAAAGTTTGAGCACTGTGACTCTTTGACAGATCTGATGGTTCCACTCAGTGTCCCAGACTCGCAACTTCTTTCACGATACAATATCAGTATCCTCATCTTATCTAGTCATCATGGGAGAGGGTGACTGAGCAATTGTGCTTGCTCCCCTGGTTGGAACGTGACTGCTCGACTGTGCTTGCTTTCCTGGGAAGGCTGTGTTATGTAGTAATAGTTCAGGTGTCCTCAAGAGTCCATAAAACACTTGTGCTTCAATGTGCAATCCTGGGAAATGGAGTTCTGAGGTCAAATATGTATGGGAAACATCATATTTAGTTCTACCATCTTGTATTCACTCTGTTGAAGATCAAAAAGTCCTAAAAACGAAAAGCATAAACTGAACCATAAAATCTGATCTAAATTGATATGTGGCTTTTTAGATTCCTCATTTAAACTTAGTGTGAATTTCCTTATATTTTGCCTCAGAAATGTTTGATTATAGAGCCTGCTCCCCACTCTTCTCGGTGCTATGGAGCAAAAAAATTCCCATATTACCTTATAAAATCTTAAAAACTCTAAATTCCATATTCATCTGGCCCCCAAAATTTGGGGTACTGGACTGTAGACTGTATAAATTCCCTTTATAGGCACTTAACCTGACTATAACTTATTAAAGTCTTTGAAAATCTTCACTGTAGACAAGAAACTAACCCCACATACCATTTCCCAAACTAATTTGGCTATAAAATGCTTTGTTCCACTTGCTGTCTATTAATATATCATAAAATTCCCAAGTAGACACTTGGGAAACACAGGATGCTTAGAAGAATTCAACTCTCTAAAAGTGAGTTTTCAGATGTAGGAAAATATTAGCTCTTTCTGAGAACTCTTAGATCCCGGGCGCTACGATCAGTTTGTCCCTGTTCTCAGGGCCAAGACATGGGAAAGACAAGAAGCAGGACTAGGGATGACTGAGGCAAGACTCCGAGAGCTCATATTGGCTGGGGAGAGGGCCAGGACCTGCTGAAAAATCCAGTTAGTATGAACCTGTATGTTGAGTCAATCCAGAGAACCAGACAGGGGAGAAACAGTTAAAAGCGGAGCTAAAGATCAGAAACCAAAATATTTATAGGATTTAAAGCATTCAGAAGCCCGAGTACCCAACAACAAAGAATTTCGGAAAGTAAAGCAAACTTTTGCATGATTCTGTGAGCTTTTATGTGCAATCTGTAAAGGCCTGCACCCATTGGAGTTCACAGGTGAGAGCTCCTGGCTGGTATGTCAGATCAAAGAAGAGGCAACTGGAACCACCTAGTGCTCTCTCTTGATCCAGGTAAAGGCATTATATTAAAGTATGGTATTAGGCTGGAGCAGTGGCTCAGAGGTTACAGCGCTTGCCTGGCATGCACAAGGACACGAGTTCAAACCCCAGCACCACGTACACAACAAAGTGTCAGAGGAACAAAAGTCACAAGAAAAACTAAATAAAAATTGCTTCTCTCTCTCTCTGTTCCTCTTTCTTAAAAAAAAAAAAAGGTATGGTATTAAGAGACGTATGCAAATAGCAGGGAATGAGGGGTTTGAATACGTTCCTTGAGTCTCTGGTCTCCCAGTGCTGGATGTCACAATTCTTTGAAATTATGCGTCGATCAGACATGTTGGGCTTGGATACCACCTCAGCAGGATCGGAATTGGGAACCCTGGCTATCAGAACATGCTTGTGAGGAGGTAGCCACTGTGGCTAATACTCCTCTGCAGCCCAGGGCCTGTTAGGTATCAGAAACCCTTCAGAGTCAACTCTGGATAATTCGTGAACAGTTCCCGCTGAACTCATAAGGGTGGTGCTTGGGAGCAATAGGAACATGTTGGGGAAAGGATGTGCTGCGTGCATTCTAGGCCTTACTGCTATAGCTGACCCTGGTCTCTCGCTGCTGTAAGCACGGTATGTACAAGGCCTTTTTTAAAATGTCCCTTCCAAAACTCTCATGCTTGCCACTTGGCCATCTCCCTAAGCCTGACCTCTACAATTTGATCTCTATCTCAGAATTTTTTGAAGATTGACACTGTTGACATTTGTAGACAGATATTTCTTTGCTGTGTATAGCTGTCCTGTACATTGTAGGATGTTAGTTATGCACTAGATGCCAGTAATACCCCTCCAGTTGTGACAACCAAAAATGTTTCCATACACTGCCAAATATCTCCAAGGGGCAAAATCACCAACCACATTGGGAACCACTGCTTTATCTGAAAAGGAGGTCACATGGCATAGTGGGTGTCCTGGTGACAACCCCAGCTCTTCCCTAGGATAGCTGTGTCTAGACATCTATACTACCATGACCTTGTTATATTTCCAGCTAAATACAATTAACCCCTCTGAGCCTCAGTTTCTTCACTTATAAAATAGAGAAAAATGATAGTAAAAACCTTAGGGGCAATGTTGGGAGGATTAAATGAGCTAACTGATGTAAAAAGATTATAGTACTTGGCACAACAGAACATTCCAATCCCTGCAGATTATTAATTCTGTCCCTCAGGTCTCCACATTTGCCATCAAGTTGACCACTAACTTCCTTAAACTTGCTTCTAAAACACTTCATGATCTGATGTTACCTCTCTAGTTTCATTCCTCTAAACTTCCCCTCCAAACTTAACACTCCAGGCTTGTGGACTGCTTCCAATTCTAGGGAAGCAGCAAGATTTTTATGGCCCCTACAGTATTTGCATATGTTGTGTTGTTTCCTGTGCCTGGGAATCTCCCACCCCACTTCTGCCATGCCCCCACCTAACTCCTACACACCCTCTAGGTCTCAGCTTATACATCACCAGGTCCAGGGAGACTTTGCCTCCCCACGTCTGGACAGAAGAGTGAAGAGTGGTTTTTGTTTTTTTCTTTTTTGCAGCTCCCTAGTGTCTGCACTTCCCATCATCAAGCTTCTGACACCGCATGGTCATTGCCTGGTTATGTCTGAATCACTCTGCCGCCTGGGACCTGTGAGACAAGGGATGCTGTCTTGCACAATGCTGAGTCTCCAGAACCTAGCATGGTGCCTGACATCTGATAGAGAATCGTTAATGTTTGTTCAATCAATGACTAAAATTTCCAAACTGCTTTAGCACTAACATGGAAAAAGACTGTCATTTTTTCTTCCTCCTCAGGTAATCATGTATTATTAGTCTTTCCATTTGAACACGTGGTAATTGCAAATGGACATTTAAAAGTTATCAAAGAGGCTAGACACAGTGGTGCACGCCTGTTATCCCAGCAACTTGGGAAGCTGAGGCAGGAGGATTGCAAGTTCAAAACCAGCCTCAGCAACTTTGCAAGGCCCTAAGCAACTTAGTGAGACCCTGTCTCAAAATAAAATCTAAAAAGGGCTGGGAAAGTGGCTCAGGGGTTAAGTGTCCCTGGATTCATTCCCTGGTACCAAAAAATAAATGTTATCAAAGAGTGTATGGAGAAGAGTAAAGCTTCCTTGTCCTCCAGTCACTCAGTTTCCCTTCTTGGAAGCAACTGTATTACTGGTTCTCATACAACAGACATAGTTCCACTGTGAATTTTGAATGAAACCTCTGTAGTCTAGCCCCTGGGCTTTCCTGAGTCTACTGCACTGTCAGGATTCCAGTTTGGATAGTTAGCAAAAGTCCTCCCCGTTGCCCAAGTCAACTTTCCCTAGTCAATATCCTGGGTTCGCTAGAGCAGAAAACAAACTTAACTTTCCTCAAAAGGCAGCAGGATGGGTGGTAGCAGAGGAAATGGATAACAGCAAGATGTAAGTTGGGTAGATCCCAGCATGCCCATCCCCAAGTCTCTTAGACTCCCTATATGCACATAGAGTAAAACCAGAAGCTGTTGGGGACAGGATGCTCTAGGGACACCCTGCAGAGCACTGTCACCTGCAAAGCCCCACCCTCTCCTTCACTACCTTGAGAAATCTAGGAGGAAGGTCAGACCAGCTTCAGGCTTCCTTCTCCCTCCCCAATAAGAGGAAGGGAACTTTAATGCTTAGTCACTTCCCATTGGGTTGGGCTTTACCTGGGAGTCTGAATCACCACACAAGTGCCAAGGAGGGAGGGGTGCTGCCCAACATGACACATCTACCTGCCCAGGAAGGAGATCAGCCACTGCGAGTAAGGTGTTGGGGGCTCTGGGGACCACTCCAGGTCTGACCCTGGATGCTAAGAACACTTGCTGCTCTGAGTTTTGGAGTGGAAGGTCAAGGACAAGGCCTCAAGGTGGAGAATCAAGAATCCAGGGCTCTTCTTTCTTTCCTTGCTCTTCCTTCCCTCCAACCTACAGGCCTTCAAGCATCACAACCCTTCCAAGAGGGCTTGGGTACAGGCCCCCATGGTCCCAGGCATGATAACAGCATGTCATTTTCTTTTTTCTGAATAGAGAAGAAAGTTCAGGCCCTGAGGAGGGCCAATAAGAATGCTGGTTCCAAGACAGCCACAGTCAGTGACCAAACTTTTTAGCTCCTCTTGGCACTGGCCAGAGGCAACCAGCCCAACCCTGGGAGGAGCTGGACTCTTGACTGGGAATTTCCACCTCTGCTTGACTTACACAGTCCTTTCAGCAACTGTTTCCACTTCTGTTACGCTGTACTAACCGTGGTAGGCTGAAAAATGTCCTCTTGAAGATGTCCATGTCCTAATTCTTGGTATCTATGAATATGTTGCCTTGCAGGACAAAGGATATTTTAAAGATGTTATTAAGTTAAGGATCTTAAGATGAGAACATTTTTCTGGACTGACCAGGTTAGTCCAGATTACCCAATGTAATCACCAGTGTCTTTCTAAGAGGAAAGCAGAAGGACTAGAGTGAGTGAAGGGGAGGTCATGATGGAAGCAGAGATTACAGTAATATGGGACCATGAGCCAAGGAATATAGGCAGACCCTAGAAGCTAGAAAAACCAAAGCCAATAGATTCCATCAAGAGCCTTCAGCCCTGTTGTCCCATTTTGGACTTTTGTCCTTTAGTACTATATAGTAATATATTTGCATTGTTGTTTGTTTATTTGGTTTGTTGGTTTTGGTACTGGGGATTGAACCTGGGGTGCTTTACCACTGAGCCATATCCCTAACCCTTTTTTTCAAGTTTTTTATTTTGAGACAGAGTCTTTATAAGTTGCTTAGGGCCTTGCTAAGTTGCTGAGGCTGGCTTTGAACTTGTGATCCTCCTACCTCAGCATCCCAAACCACTAGGATTACAGGTATCTACCACCACACCCAGCTGCACATTTACGTTGTTTTTAGCTGCTGTGAATGTGGTGGTCATTTGTTATTGCAGCAATACAAATTTCATATGAGTATTGATGGGTCTAGAGTAGTGGCTTGGCCATTATGGCACTTGCCTAGCATGTGTGAGGACCCCAGCTCCATGTACACCAGGAAGTGTGGAGTAATGAGAGCCACGTGAAAAACTAAATAAAATTAATTCTCTCTTTCTCTATCTCTCTCACTGACCCTATCTCTCTTTAAAAAAAGAAATAAGAATGTTGCTATCAAGAGTAAAGTACCAAAGTAATAAATACCTAAAAAAATTAAATGGCCTTGGAATTGTGCAGTAGACAATAGATGCAAGAATTTTAAAGGACATGATAGAAGAAAAACATAGATTGCTGAACTACATATATGAAAAATTCTGCTGGTGGGGCTGGAGCAGTGGCTCAGCTGAAAAGCTCTTGGCTGGCATGCATGAGGACCTGGTTTTGATTCTCAGCATCATGTACACAACTAAGAATAAAGGCTGAGCAAAGTTAGTCAAACCCAGAGAGTCAAGGGTCAAATAGTTTCCCTCATTTGTGGAGGCTGGACTTAAATCCAGCCTTGGCAGTAAGGTACACAAACTCATGTATTAGATTCGTAGAACAAACATGCAAATGTTAATATTTATGAGATACAGTTGCAAGATACTTCATAAGATATCTGAACAAGCTATGCTGCATACCTGTACAAAAATGTAAATGTTTAATCCTACTGTCAAATATTTTGAAAAATTAACAAGGGATGATAGGAAGGGAGGAGAAGAGGAAATGTTGGAACTGAGATAAAGCAAAGTACATTCTAAGCAGTTATAAATGTCAAATATACCAATGAATACATGAGAAAGTGCTCTAAATCATTAGTAATCAGAGAAATGCAAATGAAAACCACATTAAGATATCACCTTACACCAGTCAGAATGGCAAAGATGAAGAAAATAAACAACAATAGATGCTGGAGGGGCTATGGAGAAATAGGCACACTAACACACTGTTG
>PVKS010033959.1:0-21294 GCA_004027875.1 Aplodontia rufa | reverse complement strand
AGATTTTCTGCCCAGGGGCTGAGAGCAGCAGGGAATTTGATGCCAAAATAACTGGATGCTTGAGAAGTATAAGTGTAGATCATAAATTGAACAACCAAAGCCAAATCAGTGAAAGAGATGGGCTAAGAACTTAAGGTATGTGTGATAGTCACTCCTGAAAGTGATCATAAGGTACTGGGAATTTGAAGCAGAAGTAATACTAACAAAAAAATACCAGTTAGAAAAATATTCCAAAAAATGGATGAAATATGCTGTGAAAGGAATACAACTGCAGAATGAAGTAATGAACTGAAAACTCAGCTTCTGACATGCTCCAAAAGGCAGTCCTAGATTTAAAAAATAAGTAAATTAGAAAATCTGAGTATAGAAGATAAAAGTAATGACATTAATATATAGGTATCAGAGGATCTGTGCAAAAAATGTTTACTGTGATTTTTTTCCACATTACTACCACCCCCCCAAAAAACCCAGCTGGAACAGTTAAAATATAAATCAGTAGGAAAATAGGTGGGCTGGAGCACTTTCCTTGCATGTGTAAGGATCCAGGTTCAAACCCCATCATGAGATACACAACTAAGTGTCAGAGAAACAAAGGCCAGATGGAAAAATAAACAAAATTAATTATCTTTTTCTCTCTGTCAACCCTTAAAAAAAAGGATTAATAGGTAAATTTATTATGGTATATACACAACAGAAAATGGCTCAGCAAGAAATATGCAATAACATGGAGAAAATTTCTTAAATATGTGTAGGAAGAACCAGACATATGAATATCTCCATTGTATGTGAAGTTCAAGAACAAGTAAAACTTTTGTATCGTCATAGAATTCAGAAGAATGATTAACTAGTAAGGTGCATGGTGCTTTTGGGGGTGGTGGAATGTTCTCCATTCTGATTTAAATAATGGTTTCACAGGTAGATACATAGATAAGATTGAGCAATTCTACACACTTTAGATTTGTGCATTTTATTGTATTTTAATACTTTTTAAAAATTTACTATTAAATTTTTATATATTTTTATAAATTTGTATATATTGAAAAATAAAACATACAACTAAGTGGGAAACAAAGTCATAGTCATATTTGGAGATTTTAACAGAGTTCCTGTAGTAGTTGACAGAAGAAACAGATTTTAAAAACCACTACGCATATAGAACACTTATAAAAATAAAGTCAACATAATTGATATCAACAACTCCAGAATGCACGGTTTTTTTTCAAGTACACAAGCACCAAAGTGGGCAGGCAAGGCCGTGAAGCAAATCTGAGCAAAAGATAGAAATTATGCAAAATATATTCACTGATGAATTAAGGTAGAACTCAATAACCAAAAGATAGGGAGAATTAAGAATTCTTGAAGCATTTGGAAACTATACAGTATCCTTAATTATATGATCCATGGATCAAAAAAGAAATGAAAATGGAAATTAATGCAGCATGAAATTTGTGGGATTCACTTAATATCCATAGGAAGTAGATGATCAAAATGGATATATTAAGCTGAACTCCCCCCACCAAAAAAACAGGTACACGTGCATCTGAAGAAATTAGAAAAAAGGGCATATTAAATTTAAATTCACACATAAAAATAAGAGCAGAGATCAGGGAATGGAAGATAACAGTGGGGAAATCAAAAAACAAGCTGTTGGTTCTTTGAAGGAAATAATGAAGTCATAGATGGAATTTCAGTGAAGATCCCAACCAGCCATAAACAAACCTGCACAAATTGCAACTTGGTCTGACAACTGGCAGTACAGAAGACTGGGGGAAATGTGGGCAGGTTAACCAAGAGTGATCTGTATGGAAGAAATGAAACTATCTCTTCCCTCATGCAAAGATAAGTCCTAGATGGATTAAGAGTTTAAATATGATAACAATTAAATATTTAATGTTTAAATTGAAACCTTTTAGAACATCCAATGGTGTTATGACCTTGGGGTAGGAAAAGATTCCTGAGATAAGTCCAAAAACAAGTTATGAGAGAAGATGGAAAACTCTATTTAAATCCCTTCTGTTGAAAGACACCAGTAAGATTATGAAAAGACAAGTCAGAAACCAGGAGATATTTGCCACATGCGTGAATGTCACTGGACTGGCAATGAGAATGTTAAAAACACCTAAAAATCAACTGGAAACAGACAAAATTATCAAGAAATGTATGAAAAATTCAACCTAGTAAATAAGGAAATGCAAATTAAAATCTCCATGAGACACTGTTACACATCAGATTAGCAGTAAGTTAGGTCTTAGCACGTGTCAGTGTGGAAGTAGGATAGTTGGGTCTTTGCATGATAAGAGGGTGTAAATTAGTGTACTCATTTTGGGAAATAATGTATTATCAAGGTAAGTGGAAATACCAAATATTAATGTATTATCTAGGTAAGTGGAAATTCTAACTATATCTCAGTATATCCTAGAAAAAATCCTGCATATTTTTAGACAAAAGACATGTTAACATATATTTACAATTATATAAATAGCAAAAGATCATGGTGCACACCTGTAATCCCAGCAACTCCAGAGGCTGACGCAGGAAGATCCCAAGTTAGAGGCCAGCCTCTGCAACTTAGCAAACTCTCAAAATAAAAAATAGAAGAAGGAGGACTGGGATGTAGCTCAATGATAAAATGCTCTTGGGTTCATAAATACCCAAATAAAAATAAAGAAAAATATAAGAAACAAATGTCCATCAATATGGTTGAATCCCATTTGTAGTGAGCAAAAAATGAAATTATGGATGATATATATGGTATCCACTTGCATAACATTCAAAGACAGTAATATTTTTAAAATATGAATATGTACATGTACAATAAAACTCCAAAGGAAAATTAAATACAAAATATGGGATAGTGATTAGTTCTGGGTAAGAATAAGAAATGGGAAAGGAAATACAGAAAACTACCAAGTATTGATTAAGTTTGATTTCTTAACCTAGGTAGTGGGAATAAGGTAATTTCTTTTTTTAAAGCTGGGAATTGGACTCTGGCCCTTATGCATGCTGGGCAAGCACTCTACCACTGAGCTACATTCCCATCTCTGGCTTTACTATTTCATTCTTTTTAATTGTATATGTATATGTATATTTGTTAAAATTTTTTAAATCATTCATGGAATTAAATAACATGAGTGTTCAATTTAAAGGTATGAACTGCTAGGTAACATGATGGTAGCAGAGGAAGATCAAATTGGTGAACTGGAAGGCAGCAGAACTTGATAGAAAACAAGCAAGCATAAATTAATAGGGGAAACATTGTGGAGGGAGGTTCTTTTAGTCCTAGAATCTGTATAAGAGGCCCATCCCAGAAAGAGGTAACATAGAAGGGAGAAAAAACTCTTCTTTAAAAGATTGTGTTAAAGCCACACCTGAACACCTAGAGACGAACAGCTCTAAAAGACAGCTCCAGAAGACTCGAAAGGGAAGCAGTTTACCTAAAGTGGGAAATGAATCAGCCTGGCCTCAGACTTACCTGCAGCCCTTGATTCTAGAAAGCAGAGGAGTTCTGGGTGAAGAGAGGAGGTGGGATCTGAATCTATCATCCTAAAAAGCAGCCAGCAGTTATTCAAGTGGAAAGACAGAATGAAGACCTTAGACCTGCAAGAAATGTGAGTTTACTCCCTGCAAAAGCTCTCTCTGAAAGAAAAGCAAAGGATAAAGTGGGAATTCATAGCAAAAGGAAGTGAGAACAATTTATAGTTGAGCAGGACTCCTTGTGAGGTTGGGGTAAGGAGCTCAGGAAATCCTCTCCGCAAAGCGCAACGATTGGGCTCAAGATGTGGCACAGTGGTAGACCCCTTGCCTAGCATGCATGAAGCCCTGGGTTTGGTCACAGCACTGGGGAAAAATAAATAATGAAATGATAATGAAACTGCCAGAAGCAACCATTGGAAATTAAGCAAAGACATCCAACAACCTGAGATGTGTTCTTCATAAATATATACTTAAAAAATTAACAACAAAAATAAGTAGTCCAATTTAAAAATGGGCACATGACCTGAATCTACACTTCTCAAAAGAAATATGGCTGGGCATGGTGATGCATGCCAATAATCCCAGCAACCCTGGTGGCTAAGGCAGGAGGATCACAAGTGGAAAGCCAGCCTAGGCAGCTGAGGTAGTCCATGTTATCAATTTTTAAAAAAAGGCTGTGGATGTAGCTCAGTGATAAAAGCACCCCTGGGTTCAATCCCCAGTACTTAAATACATGGAAGAGGCTGGGGAAAGAGATCTATTAAAACATGTTTGATATCATTAGCCATCAGGGAGATGCAAATCAAAACTACAATGAGATATCATCTCATCCCGATTATAATGATTATTATAAAACAATAACAAATGCTGAGAAAGATGTGGAGAAAAATGAACTCATACTGCTGGTAGGAATGTAAATTAATCCAACCATTATTTAGAGAAGTATCCTGGTTCCTCAAAAAACTAAAAATAGATCTACCATATCATCCAGCTATCCCACTTTGGGGTATGTATCCAAAAGAAAGCAAGCATACCAAAAAGATAACCCCACATCCATGCTTATTGTGGTGCTATTTAGAATATCTAAGACATAGAACCATCCTAGGTACCCACTGACAGATGAATGGATAAAGAAAATGTATAAGTATGTAATGGAATATTATTCAACCATAAAGAAGAATGAAATCCTGTCATTTGCACTGAAATGGATGACACATTAAGTGAAATAAGCTAGACATGGAAAAACCAGTACCTCATGTTCTCTACCATATGTAGAAGTTTTAAAAAGAAAGTGGACCTGAATGTAAAATAGTGATTCCTGAAGATGGGGTGAGCAAGGCATGCTGTGTGCACATATTGAAATCTCACACTGAATCCCATTAATATGTACCACTGGAGCTGGAGCAGTGGTTATGGCATTTGCCTGGCATGCACAAGGACATGGGTTCAAACCCTAGCACCACATACATAACAAAGTGTCAGAGCAACAAAAGCCAAATGAAAAACTAAAAATTGATTCTCTCTCTCTCTGTCTCTGTCCCTCTCTCTTTAAAGAAAAATATGTGCCACTAATACATGTTAATCCAAAATAAAATAATTCTGGGTGGGGGAGATGAACTGAACCTCAGGTAAGCACATGGGAATCGTTCCTGAGCCCAAGTGTGTCTGTATTTGGGATAAGGAAGTAAGGTTAAATGGGGTCAGAAAGGCAGAGCCTTGGCCTGATGGTCTTAGCATTTTCATAGAGACGTTAGAGGGATGACAGCTGCCTATAAGCCAAGAGGAGAGGCCTCAGCCAGCAGCTTGGTATTGAACGTCCCAGCCTTCAGATATACATATATATATATATATTTCTTTAAGTCACATGGCCTGAGGGTTTTGTTTTGTTTTGTTTTTTGTGGCAGCCCAATCAAACTAAGACAAGAACAAAGAAGTAAATTGATCTTTACTCACAACGGTTTGGATGTGGTTTGTCCCCCAGAAGTTGATGTGCGGGAAGCTTGGTCCCCCGTGTGATGATGTGGGAGGTGGCTGGACCCTTAAGAGGTGGGGCTGAGTGGAAGTGTCCAAAAACTGGACCACGATGATGGTGCACAACTCAGTGAATTTACCAGACATTTATTTATACAGTGGGTGAATTATATGGCATGTTAGTGGTATCAATAAATGTGTAAAGATAAAATTACAGTTGGGTTTAAATTATTATGAGCAGAAAATTTAAAGACATTTTATAGAAGCAGTTCCTAAAATAGCAGAAACATGATTTTTTAAAATCTGGAACAACTATTTCCAAATGATTTCAATAAATTATACAAGATAATCAACTGTCATAATGCAGACTAATATAGAATTCTGGACATCCATATTATAAAAACTTTAAGCTGCTCTGTTAAATAGCATTAGCCCATAAATCAATTTGGTATATTTCCTGCACATACCATATCTAACTGCATCAAGAAGGTAGAATAAAAAAATAAGGGAAACTGTGAACACTCTCAGTAATGTTTGATTTTCTAATAAGCACATACTCAGATTTTGCTTTGTAATTTGTAATAGATTTAAGGCAAATAACAACCAGAAAATATGGTGCATGTGACACTTTGCTGAATGTGGCCAATCTCATAGTCTTAAGTTCATGTGTTATTAAACAAAAATAAATAAATAAATAAATAAATAAATAAATAAATAAAACAGTCAATCCCAGAAGCTATAAAAAGGAGAGAAGCTATAAATTAGAAAATAATAAAAGCTGAAGTAAATAAAAATTTAAAAAGCACAAATAATAAATCTAAGAACTGGTTCTTTAAAAAAACACTAAAAACCTAACACTAATGGAAAAAATACTCTCCTTCTTTGGTTTTTATAAAGATACACATAGGGTTGGAGAGGCGGCTCGGCACTAGAGCACTTACTTGCCTGGCATGCACAAGGAACCAGGATTGATCCCCAGCACTGCATACATACCTAAGTGGAGGAAAAACAAAAACCAGATGAGAAATTTCTTTCTCTCACACACTCTCTCCAAAAAGACAACAAAAGGATAATACATACACACATAGCTGGACATGGTGGCCCAGGAGGCTAAGGCAGGAGGATCTCAAGTTCAAAGCCAGCCTCAGCAATTTAGCAAGACCCTATCTCAAAATTTAAAAAAAAAAATCTTTAAAAAGGTCTGGGGATGTGGCTCAGCACCTACATTCCCTTGGGTTCAACACCTAGTACCAAAAAAACAACATGCACACACACACACACACACACACACACACACACACCACTTCCAAGCGCTTCTGGAAGACTAAACAAACAAGACTGCAGGCGGGGAGTGGAGGTGGAGGGCTGAGGAGCTTTTCACGGAGACCCCTGGGGAGACAACTTCAATTCACACTGTCCGTGTTTATTTTCAAGTCATTTAGGCTGGCATGAGGGTGCGGGAGGGTCTCCTTGGCCACTCGGACCACGTGCCATCAGCCTTTACCAGTGACTTGGTCTCCTATTCTCTCCTCAACTTTTATCATAAAAGCTACGTTATTTCCTGTGTTTCTTGAACAACTTACAATGCTCATTCCCTGAACAGCTTAAGTAAAATATCATACATGTGAGCACAGATGCATGCCCACCTGACAGCTTTTTGTCTGAGATGAATTCTGGGACCATTGTAAATGCCAGGCACCTGGGAGCATTCCTTCTTCCCCTCACGAAGCAAAGGCGAGCTAAGCCAGGACTAGAAGTGAATGCTTCTGGCACAGCTCAGCCCTGCATCCTGCACTTCTTGCCCAACCAGCCCAGTGTCTGGGGCCAGAAGAGCAGATGCCCCTTTGCCCTTATCTCTCAGCAGGCGGCAGGACAGCCCAGCTGAGCTGGGAGCCCAGATGTGGAGAGAGGAGAGAGCCCACCTGAACGAGGCTGTCCTTCTGTTTATTCTTCAGGAGCATGCTCTTCCGCCACAGTAGGTACTTTTCTTGATGGGCAAGGACCTCAAAATTGAGGGTGAAGGCCCAGCTTTTTAATGCTTCAAGACTGGGGGCAGGCTGATGTGGTATGGTCAGCAGATTTTCATCTATGAGGTCTTCTTGGGAGATGGAGAGCCCAAACTCTTGGCTCAAGTCTTTGATCATGGCAGAGAAAGGTAGCCGCTCTCTGATAATCACCCTCTGACCTTGATACTATTGTGGCAGATGTTATAGATCCTGGAATGAAGAACACCCCACTCAGCATCATGCATGGTGAGTCAAATCATCCCTATTTTATGGTAGGAAATGAAAACTCAAGGAGGCTGATTAGTTGGGGGCAGATCATAAATGAAGTGCTTGGATCCCAAAGTCCTTGGATCTCGTATGATGTGCTTAGACTCCTGACAAATGCCTCCTTCCCTCTTCCTTTGACCTCTGAGAACCTAAGTGCTACCCGTGCTCTGCTCTGAGTGCTCTTCCTTGACTGTGATCTGCATGGCCTTCAACAACCCACCCACTCCCCACTGGGGAGCTGCCCTGTCCAGCTGGCTAGTGGTGGATCTCTGAATCCTCCTCCAACAGGAAAGGTAAATATGCACATAGCCTAATGTCTGACCAAATCTCAAAGACTGAGGAGTCATCCTGATGCCCCTGATCTCCACAGCTCACTTTTGCCAGGCATGGTGGTGCACACCTGTAATTCCAGCAACTCAGGAGGCTGAGGCAGGAGAATGACAAGTTGGAGGACAGCCTCAGCAATTGAGCAAGGTCCGCAGCAACTTAGCAACACCCCATGTCAAAATAAAAAATAAAAAGGGGCTGGGCATGGTGGCTCATCCCTGCAATTCCAGAAACTCAGGAGGCTGAGATAGGAGAATCATGAGTTCAAAGTCACCCTCTGCAAATTAGGCCCTAGACAACTTAGTGAGACCCTGTCTCAAAATAAAATATAAAAAGGGCTGGGGATTTTGCTCAGGGGTTAAGTGGTTCAATCTCTGGTATGAAAAAAATTATTAAATTAAAAATAAATTTAAAAAATAGGGATTGGTGTGGTGGCTCAACAGTTATGGCACTTGCCTGGCATGCAGAAAGATGCAAGTTTGAACCCCAGCACCACATACCCAATGAAGAGTCAGAGCAATGAAAGCCACGTGAAAAACTAATTGATTCTTTCTCTCACTGTCTCTCTTTTAAAAAAATAAATAAAAAACATAAAAAGGGCTGGGGATATAATTCAGTTACCACTGAGTGCCCCCAGGTTCAATCCCAGTACCTTAAAAAATATGGGGGATGGACCCACCCTCTGCTTAAAAAACAAATAAAAACTCCCCCTTGATGTCCTCATCCATGCCTAGCATGCAGTGGACATTTGATCCACACTGGTGTTGGCTAGAATGCACAATCGGGGACACCTGTGTGCTGATTGCCACCTCCCCTCCTTCCAAATGTGTGAGGCAGGTGCCTGGGGAGATGGAACTTCTTTCCCCTCACCTTGCAGATAGACACAAAGCCATTGTAAATGCAGTTACCAAATGCAGTGAGCACTTGACAAACAGCAGCTTTCTTCCCTTTCCTGGATAGATCCCCAGCTACCTCCCATCACCTACAGTGCAGGACAGGGTCCAAGGCTCTGGTCAATGTCTGATACCACCTCTTGCTCTCCTTCCTGACTGGGGGCCTTTATTCCACTGTTTTGGGGAATCACCCCATCTATACCTGCCCACACCCTGGAGCAGAGCTGTGCTGAGGAGTGGGGAACACAGGAAAAGAATTCTCAGCCCTGAGTTACCCCTCCATTTCTCTCCCGCTGCCTCAGCTCCCTCCCTTGTTGCTGAGGTTGGAGAGTACCAAGGATTGAACACAGCAGGGCTTATCCACTGAGCCACATCTCCAGCACTTTTTTTTTTTAAAGAGAGAGGGACAGTGGGGAGAGAGAGAATCAATTTTTATTTAGTTTTTCAGGTTGCTTTCTTTTTTTTTATTTGATAAATATGGTCTTACACTTAGGAGGGATTCATCGTCAAACAATCAAGAACAAAAGTGTAATGACAGAACAAGCCAATATTGGTGCCAGACCATGGTTTCCCCCCTTTGGGTTCCCCATGGTTCCATGTTTCATTCTACTTAAGCCCCAAGTTAATTGAACTTCTCCTGGAAGTCAGAGGTTCCCCTCAGATTGGATTCCCCAATACTACCTCCCTCTGATCTCCTTGATGTCCTTCCTATTACCTTTCATGTGACTTTCATTGCTCCTCGCCTTCCTTGTAAGCTGTTGGGGTTTGGACTTGGTACTGGCCAGTGCCAGGGAAGCACCTTAACTGCCAAGCCACCACTACAGCCCATCTCCAGCACCTTTTATTTTTATTTTTTTATTTTGAGACACAATCTTGCTAAGTTACTCAGAGCCTAGCAAAGTTGCTGAGGCTGGCTGTGAACTTTGATCCTCCTGCCTCCCACTTCCAAAGCCCCTGGGATTAGTGGCTCCCTCCTCCTTATTAACACATTCAGCAAGCACTAGAGTTGGGACCACTCTGGGCCATACCTACTCCTGACTAAAAACACAAAGAACTGGTTTGCATCTCTTGCCCCATATCAGGGATGGGGACCATCAGGATGATGACCCACTGCTAGTGGCTCCTGGCGGTCAGTGTTTCTTGCTCTCTGCAGAGACCCTGTGCTGTCCTCCTGTAGCTCCAGTGGGCTGCACATGGGGCCACCCCAATGCACTGTGGGTTCCCTGGCTCCCTGCCACTTTGGTCCCATGCATCCTTCTCTTGCTTCTGAACTGTTGCCTTCTGAGAGAGGGGACTGATTCTGTCTGCACTGCTCAACCAGCCCTGGTCACCAGCTGTTCCTTAAAGGGATGGTGAGACCCTTTGGCAGTCAGGAGCACCCTCCACTGTGAGATTTCTCTTGGAGTCGCAGTGGCCCCCTGAAGGCCAGGAAAGGAATAAGGCAGGACCGGAGAGCAGCACTCAGCGAAGGTGCACATTACTGGAAGAGGGGGACCTTTGGCCACTGGCTTTCTGAGAAACCGGGAAGAAGCAGAGAGGTAAAGCTTCCGGGTACAATCTGTGTTGCCCTGGGTGCAGATCAGCATTTCCCCAGATCTCACTGGAGCGTGGATTTAACCAGCCACTCCTTCTAGGATGTTTCAGGGGCCGGGGATCAGATGGCAGAGTCACTGGCACGATGACCAGTCCGGATGACCAGACGGTCTCCTTCCTCCAGCGTACCCTGATGCTTTCTGGGGAGAGCCTGCACCCTGGCTGGCTTCCCTGAGCCTGCAGGGGAAGTTGGACCCCAGCTCCCACCGCCCCCGGGGGCTCACCTGGTCAGCGCCTGGAAAGCTTTGCGCGGCACTGCGTTGCGCACGTAGAGTCCCGGGTGCCTCATGAGCTGCGACACCGTCTTGAAGAGGTGCACGTGGCACAGCACCATCTCCATGTTGGCGTAGAGGTGGTGGTGGAACAGCAGCTGTAAATTGTAGAACACGTTGTATTTTCCATGCTCCGACTTGGGAATTCTGAAAGAGAAGACCACAGGCAAGAAAGCCTCAAGGTCGTGCAGCGCACTGTGGGAACGTTTGGTGGCTTGGGTAAAAAACGTTTGGGTAAAAAAATTTTAAATTACTTACTGATGCCTTCACATCCAGCTGTGGGTTGTCTTCACAATTTTCATGGTCTTTTGTTCACCAGAAGTTATTGATTTTAATGTAGCTAAATGTATTATTCTTTTTTCCCCCTTATCTTTTGTACTCCAGTCTTGTTCAAGAAATCTTTCTCATTATGAGGTCAGGAACATGTATCATAAAAAAAGCTTTATAATTTTGCTTTTCAAAAAGAGATTTTTCAAGATGGATGCAGTGTTGCATGCCTGGAATCCCAGTGACTCAGAAGGCTTTGGCAGGAGGATTGTAAATTTGAGGCTGGCCTCACCAGTTTAGCAAGAACCTTCCTCAAAATAAAAACTAAATCCGGACATAATCAAAATAAAAACTAAATCCCAGCAGCTCAGGAAGCTGAGGTAGGAGAATCACAAGGTCAAGACTAGACTCAGCAGTTTAGCAAGGCATTGAGCAACTTACCAAGATGCTGTCTCAAAATAAAAAAGTAAAAATGGCTAGGGATGTAGCTCAGTGATTAATTATCTCTAGTAATCATGGGGAACCCAAGGGGGGGCATCCATGACATGGCATCAGCCTTGGATAACTATGTAAATATACATTTGTTCTTGATTGTTTCACAATGATTCCCCCTCATTTGTAATTCCATATTCATCTAATTAAAAAAAAGAAAATGCTTCCTGTTGTTAAGGGCCATAAGTTCAAGATATTAATAAAATATTTTATCTTTTAAAACAAATTATCCCTGGTACTAAAAAACAGCAACAAACAAAAAAACTTTTTTTTTCAGATCATTGTAGTCAGCTACACTGTCTATCAATGAAACATTTAATTATGGAAGATGTTACCTTTGGGGGACACTGGATAAGGGATACATGGAAACTGTACTATTTTTGCAACTTGTGAGTCAATAATTACTTCAAAGTTTATAATTTAAAAGTACAGTCTTAGTCTACCTAGAACTGATTTTCATGTATCATTTGAACCACAAATCTAGGAAACCTTCAGCAAATCAGTAACATAGTGGAACTTCCTCAAACAGATAAAGGACATCTACAAACACCCTGTGTCTGACATCAGGTGCAGTGAGAAGAGTAAGCATCTTCTGCCAATGATCAGAAAAAAGGCAAGGCTGTCTGTGGTCGTCACTCCTATACCAAGTATTAGAGCATCTCCCAGCCTGCCCATCCAGGAAATAAAGGCGTTCAGACTGGAAAGGAAAAAATGTATCCCTGTTTGCAGTGACATGAAGATCTATGTAGAAAACCCCAAGGAATTTGCCAAAACAAAAATAAATCCAAATAATAATGCTTCAAATCAATAGGCTTGTTTTTAGAAAGGCTGCAGAATACAAGATCCACACACAAAAATCAACTGTATTTACATATACTAGTCACAAATATTTGGCAACTGAAATTTAAGATACAACCTCCCCCATTGTAGGCTCAAGCGTGTAAAAGTACGAACTTGTTTGAGGGTCCCCTGTGCCCACAGGGCCACCTACGAAGATGTTTCCCAGGGGGAGCATTTCACGAAGCTCAGCCACCCAGACATGCAGAGGTCACTCCAGCCATGATCCAAATGGGCCTGGCTACTGCCACCACTGGCAGCAGACCTTTGTGTCAGAAGCATGTAACTCACTTTTCATTTTTACAGGAGCTCACAGCTAAGAGGTGCCTTGACTCTGAGATTTAAATGCAAAACAAAACAAAACAAAACAAAACAAAACTCAAATGCAAGCCTCACACGTTCTCCAAAAATTAATTCAAAATGGAGCTCCCAGCTGAGTTGCCTTGAGTCTCTTGGACGTGGACTTTTGAGCAACAATGGAACTGTTGAGACTTTGGGGACTCTTGGATGTGGACAAATGCATTTTGCATTGTGAAGTGGGCATGAGCCTGTGCGGGCCAGGAGTGGAATATTATGTGTGGATCTGGAATGCCGTGTGTCGACAGCTTTTCCCCAACGCAGCAAGCTTCAGAGGTGGAGCTCTGGGAAGTGATTGGATCATGAGGGTTTGGACCCCATTAGTGCATTAACCCATTGACAGATTTATACTGAGTGCAGGTGGTAGAAGCTGTAGGATGTGGGATTACTTGAAGGGAGCGGGTCCTTGGGGGACTGCCCTAGAGGACCACATCCTTGCACAATAGGCTCCCTGCTGTGGTGTTCCGATTCATCTCCAGCCCAGAAACAATGCAGCCAAGGGACCATGGACTGACATCACTAAAACTGTGAGCCAAAGTAAACTTTCTCAGATTTTAAGTCATTCAGGTTGTTTTTCTCAGGTATTTAGTCACAGTGATGGAAAGTTGACTAACCCAGAAGTTATTTTCAACAACTGGGGATATAACAATTGGATCTCCATAGGTAGAAAATAAAAAAAACCAAACTCAAACCCCAAGCTTTATGCAAAAATTAATTCAAAGTGGATCACAGTTTTAAATGTAAACCATAAAACTTTAAAACTTTAAGGATAAAATACTCAGGACCTATGGTTTTGTAAAGATTACTAAAATTTGACACCAAATATGTGATCCACAAAATAAAGGAAATCGGTAAATGGAACTACATAAAAATGTAAATTTTTCGATGAAAAATAACTTTTTTAAAACCAGGGGTGCTTAGCCACTGAATCACATCCCCAACCCTTATTTTGTTTTTAAATTTTGAGGCATGGTCTCAAATAATCTAATAGAAAATGAGCAACAGACATGAAGAAACATTTACCAAAGAGGATATTCAGAAGGCAAATAAATACATGAAAGATCATTTGCCATTAGTGAAATGCTCATGAAGACCAAAATGAGTCAATTTCACATCTACTACAGTAGCTAAAACAAAAATAATGATAATACCAAAAGCTGGAAAGTATGCAAAGAAACTGGATCTCTCATACACTGTTAGTAGAAATGTAAAATGTCACAGCTCATCTCGAAATGAGTTTGGTAGTTTCTTAAAACCATAAGAACTGAGTATCTGGGAGAGGGCAGGTGATGACCAGGGGCTGAGAATCCCAGGGACCATCTTGGAATTCTTCCTACCACATTAAACATACACATGCCATACAGCCCAGCAATGACATTACCAGGCAATGTAAACTTATGTCAACACAACAAACCCAGACATGATTGTTCATAGCAGCTTTATTTATAATAGTCAAAAACTGGAAGCAGCTGGACATGATGGCACATACCTGTAATCCCAGCAGCTCAGCAGGCTGAGGCAGGAGGACCATAAATTCAAAGCCAGCCTCAGCAGTTTAGCAAGGCCCTGTTTCAAAATAAAAAATAAAAAGGGCTGGGGATGTGACTCAGTGGTAAAGTATCCCTGGATTCCATCCCCAGTACCTAAATAAATAAATAAATAAAAAGAAAGAAAGAAAAAGAAAACACCAAAATGTCCCTGAATAGGTGGGTGTTTATACTGTGGCTCCTCCATATCATCAAATACAACTCTGCAATAAAAAGAAAAAAAACCACCAACCACTAACACAACAATTTGGATGTGTACAGGATACTATTGTGAATGGGAGATAAAAGCTCAAAAGTTTGTACTTTATAATTCCATTTGCAAAACTTTCTAAAAATGGCAAAATTATGGAAAGGAATGCAAATCATGATTTGCTGTGGTTAAGAATGGTCCAGGAGGATTCCAAGATGGTGAGCTGCAGGAAGGCTGCTTCTCATTTGCTCCATGATGAGATGAAAAACTCCAGGACATCTCCATTGCTGCAAGTTGCATTTAGGCGAAAATCATCACCAGAGCACAGTGCTAGTTTGGGGAGATTTTTGGAGGATCAGAGATTTGCATGCAGCAAGTGGAAAACAGGGATTGTATCCATCCCAGCTGGAACACTGCAGCTGTGACCACCATTGCTCCCAATGGGCAAGGGTGTGGAGAAGGATCTGAACCACAACGTGTGATCCAATTTACAGCAGAGAAGCCGAGTTCTGTCAGGAACCATGCATTGGGCACAACTGGGGACACCCCTACTGCAGCTCCACTGCATAAGGGAACAACAATGTCTCTCAGCTGCCTGCAAGGGGGAGAGTCAGGAGTAAAGTATCCCTGGATTCCATCCCCAGTACCTAAATAAATAAATAAATAAAAAGAAAGAAAGAAAGTCTTTTGAACAGACTGGTGGGAGGGAGTCAGCACTTCAGAGAAAACTAGTTCACAATTCTGCCAGGAGCCAACTACAGTTCAGATGCTGAACCTGGAAGAGTTGGTGTGGGACAGACCCAGTCTTCACTTAGCCCAGGGGTATTCAGGTTAGTGGAGTGCAGGGGAGCCTACTCAGCCCTGTCCACCCCACTCCCAGCCAGAAAGCTCATGTGATAAGCTAATGTGAGACAGGAGCACTCAAGAGACCACAGTCTGAGCACAGAAAACCTAGAGGGACTCTGTGTATAGCCAGAAAAGCGAGCATTGATCTGCATTCAACCCTCTGCCTCTAGTATCCAGGAAGTCTCCTGAGTTTCAGAGCCCCAGGGAGGCTGGCAAAGACCAGCCCTCCAGGCATTCACTAACCTGGCCACTTCAGGGAAGTCTCCACCCAGAAAGCCTAGGAGACTGAGCTAGACACCCAGTCTTCTAAATGAGATCACATAATTCCTGACTGAGGGACCCTGCTAACAAAACTCATATGGAGAGTGAGCATCTGCTCCCAACATGTAGGGACACAACCTCAGTGAACATTGTTCCAATTTTTCATTAAGAATCTTATTTTTTCTGTTTTTGATATGTATTTGTATGCCACCTGGAGAACTTGATTGATTTGTGGATACATAAACATACTAGCTGGGTTTTTTTTTTCTGTTCTTTTCATGTTTGTTTTGCTTTTTATATTGTTTTGTTTTTGCCATATTTTTCACTTTTTTACTGCTTTTAAAATTCTCTTTTCTTTTTCCCTTTTTCTTCTTCTCTCTATACACCTTTCATTCCTGAGCATTTTCTTCAATGTAAATGTTTATCCTTGTCCTGCCTGGTGAGGTTTCAGATTTTGATCAGTACATTTAGTATTTGAATTGTGTTGTGCCCCAATTGCAAAATTTTCCTCTACTTGCTTCTCCCTATCTTATGGTATCATCCAAATTCTATTAATATCTCTTTCACTCTTCCTCTACTTTGGTACCTCTGTCTCTTCATCCTCTGTTGCTTTGTTTTGTTTTGTGTGTGTGTGTGTGTGTGTGTATGTGTGTCTGTGTATTTCCCCCCAGAAAAATCTTCACCTCCTTTACTTTCTCTCTGTTCATGTTTGGATGTTGCAACCTCCTATCTAACTTCCTCTTACATTCCCTTCTCTTGCAGGCATCTATAAGCTCATCACCTCTTAGCTCTAGTTTGTGCAATTTTCAAGCCCCCATCATTAGAGCTGTGTAACTGGGGCTGAAGTGGTGGCTCAGTGGTTTCAGTGCTTGCCTGGCAGGCATGAGGACTCAGGTTCAAACCCCAGCACCACTTACACAACTAAGTGTTGGAGCAATTAAGGCCATGTGGAAAACTAAATAAAGTTGTTTCTCTCTTTCTCTGTCTCTCTCACTGTCCCTCTCTCTTAGAAAAAAGCTGTGTAACCAAAAAAAAGCTGTGAATACCAAACTCAATAACTTTTGTATGCTTTGAAGCCTAGTAATGGCAAACACTATCATTGGCTTTAAAGGTAGAATTTAACATTGTAATAGATATAGTTGGTACTAAATAGCCAATTTAATACTGTTTATTGTAAGCATTGGTTGTTCATATTAATGGTCTCCCATTAGCTCATGAGGAGTTGGAAATCTTGAAGGAACACTAACATGTCATAAGTTAGGGATTTGGCTTCTGAACTCAACTTTCCAGATAATACTCCAACCCAAGTAAGAGACAGGACAAAACCCCCAATCCAGCAGCAAGGACCCAAAGAACAACAACCAGAAAGAGATCTCAGACCAAGAATCCACTTCAATTTCAGAAGCAAGAAGCCCACATTCGACCCTGCCCCATATCCACATGTGCCCAGGACTCTGGCCCCATCCTGGCAGGTGCACTGGATACCCACAAGGACCCTGTGCCCAGACACTGCCCAGCCATCATTCAAACCTGCCGGGTCCAGATATATTGGGCCTGTCCCTACCACCAATGATCCCAGGTTCCAGTATGGCACACAGGCTGGTCCGTTCCAGCCTGACCCACTTTTGTGGGACGTGAGGATCCAGCAGCACACCCCAACCACTTAGCTTCAATAATGCAGCAGGCTGCACAGCAACCCCACCAGGTTCCAAACTGAGTCCTGGAACCTAGATTCAAAAGGTGCAATAAAATGAGGATCCAGACAGAAACAGCTTTCTGGAAGAAGGTGGTCATCAAAGAGGTGGTATCTGACCAAACCCTTTGACCTTCAAGGAACAAGCACACAAGACTCATCTTACGTACACAAAGGGAACCCCAATTTAAAGAACCAGAAGCTTTTCAAAGATAAAGAATCAAACTAGAAGAGGTTCAAAGATAAACTCCAGATAGAAGAACAATCAAAAAAGTCCTCGAAACCCACAAAAAGAGGAAATTCAATAAAGGTACATGCTATCAATAGATAATGAAGATAACACAGAACTTACCAAGGAAACATGATGACTATGAACCACAACCACATAACTATCTTAACACTGAATGTGAATGATCTCAGTGCACCAATCAAAAGACAAATTAGTAGATTGGATCAAAGATTAGTAGATTGGATAAAAGATAATCCCACAATATGCTGCTTACAGGAGACCCACCTTAAACCCAATGATATACACATATTGAGAGTGAAAAGATGGAAAAAAAATCTTCCAAGAGTAAAACCCAAGAAAAAGCAAGCTGGTATTTCAAAATTTTAGCTGACAAAGTAGATTTCAAGCATAAATTAATCAGAGAGATAAAGAAGGCCACTACATTCTGGTAAAGGGAAACAATACAACAGGAAGATCAGGAAGATACAACCATAATAAATATATACTCTCCAAAAATCAACATTTCCAACTATGTAGATAAATTACTTCATGACATAAAACCACTAGTAGACCTCAACACAATAATACTGGGAGACTTTAATACTCCTCTATACCAATAGACAGATTGTCAAAGCAAAAAGCAGTAAAAAGCTCTCCAGCATAAACAACTCCATAAATCAAATGGGCTTAACATACATTTTAGAATATTTCATCCTAAATTGACTGAATACACCTTCTTCAGAGCAGTGCATGGATCCTTCTCCAAAATAGATTATATTCTAGCTCACAAAGGAAACCTCAGCAAATATTAAAAAGTACATATTATACCACATATCCTATCAGATCATGATTCCATGACCCTGGCAATAAACAACAAAAAAACATAACAGAAAACACACACACATGGAGATTGACTAAGACCCTATCAAATGAAGAACGGATCCAATAAGATATGAAAGAAATTCTTAGACAAAATCAAGAAATTCTTGGACATGAATGAGAATGAAGACATAACATATCAAAACCTCTGGGACAGCATGAAAACATTCTTAAGGGGAAAATTTACAGCACTGAGTGCCTACAGTGAAAATCAGGAGAGATCCCAAACAAGTAAGCTTATGCTCCACTTCAAATGCCTACAATAGGAAGAACTAATCACAAAGCCAGAAGAAGACAAGAAATAATCAAGATCAGAGCCAAAAATCAATGAAATTGAAAACAAAAGAATACAATAAAATAAACTGATGAAACAAAGAAATGGTTCTTTGAAAAAAAATAAATAAAATTGACAGACCCCTAGCCAATCTCACTAAATGAAGAGGGAAATGAGGCCAATCAATAAAATAACCAATGAAAAAGTTGTCATCACCACTGACCCCATGGAATTCCAATGGATTATAAGAACATATTTTGAGAAACTATTTTCCTCTAAATTAGATAATCTTTTTTTACTGTAAAATGTTATTTTATTTCAGAAACAAAGGCATCATCAAAATTTAATCAAAATCTTGCACATTTACAAAAATGCATCTGCTTATATAAAAGACATCAGAGTAAATAGTTATATCCCTAGCATAACTCTAGTTTCTCATGTGTTTGCTTCTTTGAACAGGTGCCTTTATTGTAGCTACAGTGTGGAGCAGGAGATAAGAGTGATCAATCAGAGTTCACAATGGTTTGCAGAAGCAGGAGACAGTTGTGGTTAGATAGAGATTCCACAGCACTTGCTTCTGAGTGAGACAAGCATCTGCCTGGTGATGCCAGGAGCCAGCCTATTAGCTATTGTATGACAGGTCATGCAGAAACTATTAAAATTTTATGCAATGAGTTTTTTTCTATGATTTTACAATGTCTTCTGAGATTCTGAAAGTGATTATCAAAATATACTCTAATTCTGCTCTTAGTTATCCTCTACAATTTCTTGAGTTGGGGAAAACAAAGGTCTTTAGCCTAAATATAATTTATAGTAATTTAAAACATTATAGAAGGGGCTGGAGCGATGCCTCAGCAGTTATGGTGCTTGCCTGGCATGTGCGAGGACATGGATTTGAATCCCAGCACCATGTATACAATGAAGTGTCAGAGCAACAAAAGCCACATGAAAAACTAAATAAAATTGATTTTCTCTTTCTCTCACTGTCCCTCTCTCTTTAAAAAAAGGTTATAAAAATGACATTTATCTAAAGAGGAGTTAAACTTTATTTTTTTAAAAGTTTTATTCATTTTTTGTTGTGATTATTGTGATAGGATTCCTTAGTTTGATACCTTTTTTTTTAAAGAGAGGGACAGTGAGAGAGAGAGAGAGAGAAAGAGAGAGAATCAAATTAATTTTATTTAGGTTTTCATGTGGCTTTTGTTGCTCTGACACTTCGTTGTGTACATGGTGCTGGGGCTTGAACTCACATACTTGCGTGTGCCAGGCAAGTGCTGTAACCACTGAGCTAACCCCAGTTTGATACCTTTTTAACAAAATTTTCAGCGTACAATACCAATACAGCATTGTTAAGCATAGGCACAATGTTGTACAGCAGGTTGCTAGGACTTATTCATCTTACCAAACTGAAACTTTATTCTCTTTGAATAGCAAGCTCCCATCCCACCTCCCCAATTTTTGGCAATGACCACTCTACTCTGTTTTTGAGATGCCTCATATATGTGGAATCATAGTGTTTGGTCCCTCTGTGACTGGCGATCTCACTTGGCATAACACTGTTAGCTATGTTCTTGCATATGGTGGCATTTCTTTCATTTTGAAAGCTGAATAAGGTGCTGGAGCGGTGGCTGGTGATGTTAGATGCATTTTTGTATATCTGTTAGCCAAGCTTATGTCTTTAGAGAAGGGCACATTCAAGGCTTTTGCCAATTTGAGTTAAAAAAAAGAGTTGTAGGACTTTCTTATGTATTAAAGATAATCTCATTATCAGGTTTTTTTGCAAATATTTTCTCCCATTCCAGAGGCTGCATTTTCACACTAGCAATGCTTCCTTTGGCACACAGAAGCTCTTTAGTTTGATGTAGTTCAATTTGTTTGTTTTTATTTTTATTTTTTTTATTAGAAGTACATAGAGATACAGTTGAGGGGGAAACATTATCAAAACAATAGAAATCAATGTATATAAACTTTGTTATCCAGGGGTAATGCCAAAGCATAGATAAACCACCTTGGGTTTCACCTGTTGCAGTTTCCCCCAGAAGAACTCATGTGTTAAATGGGTAGTTCGTGGAGGAATGATATCAGCTTCTGGGATGTTTCCCCCATCTTCCCAATCTCCAGACTCCTATGAGTTCTTCATACACCCTCCCCCTCATCCCCCTCCCTACACCTCCAAGTATCCTAGACAGATATCCCCTTATTACTCTGAAAGTCATTCATTTTGAAGTTTTGTTAGGTTAGCCTTCTGCCATACTGCTTCCCCATAAATTCTAGCATCAACAGATGAGAGAAACCATTTGGCCCTTGAGTCTCTGAGCTTGGGAGACTTCACTAAGCATAATTCTGTCCATCTCCATCCATCTGATTTCAAAAGCCATAATATCATCCTCTGTAATGGCCAAGTAGTATTCCTTAGTATGTATGTACCAAAGCTTTTGTATCCACTCATCAAGTGAGGGGCATCTGGGTTGGTTCCATAATCTAGCTATAGTAAATTGAGCTGCTATAAACATTGATGAAGCCACATCGCTATAATACGCTGATTCTAAGTCTTTTGGGAAAATTCCCAGGAGTGGGATAGCTGGGTCATAAGGTGGTTCCATCCTTAATTTTTTGAGG